>JAUZNK010022522.1:0-20430 GCA_035046665.1 Euphysa ruthae | reverse complement strand
TATATATATATACATATAAAGTCTTATAAGCTGACATCCAAAAGAGGCCACTACAAAATACAAGGAAAAATAAACTCATTAGCAAGGAACATAAAAAAGTCTAAATAATTTCCTAAATTTGACTAAAGAATCTGAAAAAATATTCATTGAACTTTATTCTAAAAAACTGCTTGAAATTTGCAATTTTACATAAAGTCTGCTAAAAAGAAATTAAGTATTGTTAAGAATCAGTTGCTAGAAAACAAAAATTTTTGGTTAAAATGCATATAAGTTAAATTAGGCCTTTTCTATAGCAGACTGTAATTTGAGAATTTGGAAAAAAAAATCTTACCTAATAAAGGGTCTGTTGCTAGGCTGCAAGGTTATTCTTTAAAAGAACAAAAAAAATTCTATTCTTCTGCTTTTTTTAAAATTTTGCAGACTGAAAGAAAAATAAAAGTAGAAACTAAAAAGGGTGTTTTACGAGCTAAATACAGATAATGCTGGGAAAAACTAAGAACATTGAACTTTATAACAGTCTATATAAGTGGCGGATTGCAAAAGCAAAGTTAGAAAGAATTTGTTAAGAAAAACTCTTTTCTCATTTTTGTGCTAGTGTCAATTAAATAAAGCTAAGAAAATGGTTGACAGCCAATTCAGATAAAAAATTGCATGATATATATACTGATTACACTAACTTCATATTTGGACAGGACTTTTCTTTTACAAAAAATGTAACATAATATTTATGATAACATAAAATTAATCGTTTTATGACTAAAAAACATCAACAGAAATTTGAAGAAAACAACTGACAGTAAATATATATGTTCATAAGTATATATATACTATATGTATGAAACATACCTTGGAACCATGCTTTCATAAGTGCTGGCTTCCATACTGAACTTAAAAATAACCAGCCTTGCATTAACCAAATGGCTTTTGAATCAGCAGCAAGCATTGCACTGAAGACGCCTTTACTTGTGTTAGTCATAAATTCCTCAGTCAACAAAGGAGGGCTCATTTCATTGAAGAGATCTGCATTATATATGTGGTCAGTACCATTATACAAATCTTTTTGAACATTTATGTATGCTTTACCAACTGCCTATAACACCAGCAAAAATTTTTTTGTAACATACACTGGTCAGAAATAGACTTATGTATCTGGTACAACATGGGACATACATATGTGCAGATATATTACAACGTAATTTATTCTAAAAAATCAATGACTGAATGAATTGCTTATGTACAGGAATTTCATTCTATAACAATTCAGCAGAATCAAAATTTTATTGAAAAAAATGACTTAAGTTGGGTCCTCTAAGGAAAAAAGTTTTTGACAGGAGACTATATGGATCAAAACATGCCAAAGATATCATCTATTAAATTCATAAAAAAATAAAATAAATTCTTTTACATAAAAGACGAGTTTATTGTGATTGATGATGTGAACGTGGAATTTCCGTGTATTAGCATATATTTGTAACTTATTAAATATACACCTTGAAAACTTCTGAGCTCTACTTCTAAACAAACTTAGATAAATTGTTCCAGGAATTACCAAGCTAATGTTTGCATTATACACTTTTGCACCTTATAAAAAGAAAAGCATCAGTTATAATCACAAATCATATATTTCTAAGTACATCAGAAGATGGTGAAAAGATCTCGTTATGAAAATATTGCTAAAAAAGCAGAGTTAGTTTGCAATAGGAGTACCTTCAAAAGACTCCAAAATCTTGTCAACTCCTTGACTAACAGAGTAGATTTGTTTTTTAAATATATATAATAATATTTTTAAAATCTAAAAAAGGACAATGTTAAAAAGACAAGATTAAATCTTGTACTTATATTATCCAATTTTTTACAAATTATAAAATTCTTCCATGAATAATAATTTATTTCATTTAAAGGCCAAAATTATAATTCCCAAACTCTCATCTGGTTCTAGAAAAAGTATTCATACTCAAAATTTGCTATTTGGTTTAATCTGTAAGTAACAAAAGTACATTAATGTAAAAGGGGGTGAGGAGGGGGAGTTTTTTTTTCAATTTTTTTTTTCTTATCACACCTTTTTTTTTTTTTTTTAAAAAAAAAAAAAAAAAAAAAAAAAGCTTGGGAGCCCATTGTTTTCATTATCAAGGAACTGTGCTGTATATTGTACTCAGACAGATAGAATTATAAACAAACATGGAGGATGTAGCATGGAAAACGGATGTAGCTCTGGTAAGAGCTCTTCAAAAGTATGTGGCCCAAAAGCACTTGGAAGTTCTAGATTTTGTTAAAAAAAATTTCCTCAGTATCCTTGAAGTTTGCCAATGATGTTGGATCGTAGATTCAGATATTTCAATATCAAATACATCAATAAGACAACACCATTAGAATTTGTTAAAACTGTTGTTGCAAAAGAATTGGAAGGACCTGGCAAGCTGTTAGAGTACAGAGCATTGAATAATAAACTACTTACATAACATAATGTATTTGTTCCTAGACAGCTTGTAGCTGATGTTGTTTGGAACCTAGATCCGGATGGTGTTGACTCCAGAAATGTTAAGAAAAAGAAGAAGCTGAAAAAACCATTCATTTCTGATGGTCCAGGATGGACTTTTTCTTTAGATGGCCATAAAACATGAAGGTCTCTCAGAATTCGACCTTTCCGCTCGCAATATATGGGTGCCGTGATCATTTTTTTGGAAAATAATTTTTCTTAAAGTTTGGGAATCAAAATTTCCTGATAAGAAAGTGTGTAAGAGCCTCTGCTTTTTTTATCAAATATTTTCTTACCAGCATCATGGAGGTTAGGTTTTCCATTATTGTTTAAGTATTTTATAAAGTCACCTTTATAACCACAAAGGATTCAACAAAAATGGGAACACCATCCAGTATGAAAAAAAAGCGTTGTTGTAAGCGAAGCAGTTATCTCTTGGAGTATGATCTTTGAGTTTCTTTGCCAAGTGATTGGCAATGGCCTGTACTGCCATGTGCATTTGTATTTTCTTGCATGTGTGTTGCTCCAGGATCATTCCATAGGTAAAGGCAACCCACAACTTGATTTGCACATTTTGAAAGCGTCTCAAAAAGCACCTTCGGCAAACTTCACTTTTTGAACGTGACTCTTGGGTCGTTCCTGAACCAGATTTGCTGGTTAATATCAAAATATTCTGGGATCAATTCAGATGTTGATTCTTCCAGAGGAAGAATCAATTTACCATCTTTTAAAACATCCCCAAATGAAACAGATTTTAGATTTTGTGCCATATTAGGTTTTGATTTAGGAGTTTCAGACCATGACATTGCTGTTAATTAATCTAGTTTGTATTTAGTAAGCAAAACTGAGTTATATTTTATACTATAATGCAACTGTTGATTCTATACAAACAACATTTAAAGCTCAAAAAGTACAGAAGTTGCAGGTTCATTTAAAAGTGAATACAATTGCTAAAAATATTTTCAAAATATATGAGTGCCTAAACTTTTAAAAGTATTATTTTAAACAACATTATCAGAAATTTTTTATTTTCAACTCATAGACACAATTGTGCATGCTTGCACAATCTTTCTAAAAGATCAAAAAACATTTTCTAAAATTACACCAAGTTTCAAGATTTAGCTTATTAAAACTACAAGAATATGTTTATCCTACCTTAAAAAGAGGATCTTGCGGGTCCAACAAAATAGTATTACCATACTGCTTTTCAAAACCATTCCAAGCCTCTAGTACATAATGATTAGCTTTAGGATTAAGACGAGTAACAAGTTGTTTTGGTATATGTCCACCAAAAGCAGGTAAGACAGGAGTCATTCCAAGACTTCTCATTCTTTTCAAGATATTTTGTTGAAGATCAAGCTGTTGTGGATACCATGTATGAGGTAATGGACCACCCCATCCATCAAGATTACCCATACGTTGCCTGAAACAAACAAACTACAATATAAAATTTTGTTCTACTAAAAGCATCAAACACAATTTTTTAGAAAAAAAAATCTATTTTATTTACTAATCAGCCAATAACATAGAAACTCTTAAATTCACATAGTATTTTTTTTTAAAACATTTAAGGATGTCAAAATGTTTAAAATTTTCATCAATCAAATAAATTTCTTTTCGAAATATATGGTAAATTGTATAGATTCACACCAAGTAATTAATACATGAACTTCCAAGGGTCATTGCTGAAATTTATATCTGTGGCTTTAAAAACAAAAGGAAAAATAAGTACAAACATTATGTGTGATAAAAAGTCTAAGCTTAAATAGAATTCAACCTAGCTCACCATGCTAAGAATGCAGGCCCACTAAAATGCGCATCTAATTCTGCTTGTGTCAAACCAAATCGTTTATAAACAATCTGCAATATAGACTCTTGTCCAGTAAATGCAAGTGGAAGGTTAATGCCATTCATTGCCATCCAATCAATTTCACGTTCCCATCTTGACCAGTTCCAAAAGGCCATTGAATAACTAACTGTGCAAACATTCTGATAGTAGCGAAACCTAAACAAGAAAAACCCAGAGCAAAAAGTTTAAAAAGAAATAGTAGCAGTCAAAATCCTCATTTTTAATAGAAATGTCAGAATTACGATAACGACACAACCCTATATAAAAATTTCAACATACTAGGTACCAGTAATAAAAAACAATTAAATGGATAAAAACATATTATGGTGCCTAACTTTAATCTGTTGAAATATGGGTCATATCACAAAATTTTATCAACATCCACGGTCCATTCAAGCAAACATTCGCCATTGAAGCAAACTCTTTAACTTCAATGTTCACTGAAACACTAAAACTTTATAACTTGAAAAATCTCTACTAAAACCTTCTTCAATAGCTTTTCAGTTAAGTCCAGGAAAAAATCAAATTGATAAAAATTTTACAATGTTGTGAGAAACAGTTTAGAATAATACCAACAGTAAAAAATTGCTTCTTATTTAAAGAGAAAAATATTACACAACCCCACTAAAATAACAATGGAGGTGCATCTCTCCAAATCTGAAATTTTTAATAATACTGTTGTTAATGAAAAATTAAAAATAGTTTCAAAATATAATAATTTTAAAAATATCCAACAATAAATATAATACAAAAGCTATATAACAATTCAATATAAAAATACAATATAAAAGAATAACTATGTTATATTTAAGCTTCCACTCGTAAGTGACCCTTTTAAGAGAATTTTTTGATAATAGACGAGAGACTACACCAAATATTTTTTCACCAAACTTTATTGACTTATTAATAAAGTCTTAGAAAACAAATTGTGCACAGCGATTGTACCTTATATATAATCTATCTGAGGATCATAACAATTCATTTTTGTACTTAAATGAAAAGCAATAAATTTTTGATATAAAAGAAAAGACTTTCATAGAAAAAGTTGACTTTTAAAGAAATGAGTACTCAATTGAGGTTACCTGTCATGAAATTCTTGCTTAACAGTTTTTTTTACTTGTGGCAATAGCTTTGGAATATCCAAATGGTCTCCGCTCCAAGAAATATGTGAAAAACACCAGTATTTTAAATAGTGATAAAATCCAGCTGAAACTGCAACACCAGTAGTTCCTCTAATCTTTAGAAGTCCCTCTGGTGTGCTGACAAATTCAAAAGCATCATGATCAGCATAAGTGCTATCCACTTCTACAATGAATTTATGTGCATGTTTTGGTATTATACGATACATTAAATCATATACAGCCTTTTTTTGTAAATAATCTGGAGTTTTTGATCGCACATGGCTCAACTTTGATAATATCACCTGCTTCAATTTCTCATTATTACAGTAGACAACGCCAAATTGAATTATTACTACCAATAGATTCAACTTATACATTTTTTTTAACTGAAAAAGAATAAGACAATCAAGAGATAATGCACTACATGATCTTATCTAATTTTCTTTTCTTTTTTAGTTTTGTCGTTTACTGTATACGTATAGATCCTTTAGCTGAAAGTTAAATCTAAAAGTTTGAAAAAGAGAATTTCTGAAAGTATTGGAGAGGAATAGCTAAAAAAATACACCTAAAACACCTAAAAAAAAGCACACTAGTGCATTATTTCAGTGATGCAAAAATTGTTAACAGAACACTTGAAAAGCTGTAAAATACAGAAAAGCAAGAGCAAAAATTTAAATAACAAACAGTCTCTTGAAATAAAAGAGATGTTCCCCAATGGAAAAAAATTCTAAAGCTAATCTTGATGATAATTATGATGTAAAAATCTTTGCGATAGCACCAAAAAAACAAAACTTTGCTCAACAAAGAATTGCGTTTCGGTTGCCATTGTGACATATCTATAAACATATATTGTCAAGAAAAACCTGAAAACCTAGGTCAGGGAAGGAAAGTTACTTTTACATTTGAAATTTAAAGACTTAAAGTACACAGGAAGAAAATTTTAAGTTGTTTTACTATCAATGAATCTCAAAACAGAATAACTCTTGGAAGGTCGACTTACTGATCATTAAAAGAAGCAGAAAATCTCTTACATAATGCGTGTCAAAGAGCGTAGTTACTAGAACTGGAAATGACATGAAACTATAGAATCAAATAACATCGTAGGAAAACAAAGGAAACAAGTTGAAAACAGTATGTATTAAGATACCGTTTTTTTTTTAATCATTTTTCATTAGCCATTATTGAACAGTTTAGTGATAAAAACGCACTTAAACTTACAATACTTTTCAAAAGGCTAATATGTGGTAAATAGTTCACAAAAAAAAATAGGAATTTTGGTACAAAACTATTTAATAGAAAATTATTGATTTTAACTGCCAACCTAATAATAAATAACTAGGGTTAAAACTTAAACTCAATGTTTGAAATTTTGTGCTTTACATCTTAACTTATCTATGTAAGATGAATTTTCAATAGAGAATTGTAATTTTAAACCTAACTGTTATATGTCCAGCCATTGCAATTCAGGTTGGCATTCGGCGAAGCCGAAGCAAAAGGCAAGGCAGCCTAGATTGGGGACAGCATCGTACCTGTACCCTATAAATCTCAGCAAGCCAAGCTCGGCATATACATGCTAGCCTCGTACTATTGACTTGTAATATCATTACTACTGTTGTTTTTATCATAAATCTATCTTCTAATATTACATATTATCATCTTGTCGGCTGACAATTTATTATTATCATCATCACAATTTTTATAAAAAATTACAATAAAAATTGTGATGGGAATATGATGAAGGATAAGGAAACGAGGGTGGATATGTGACTTAGGACAAAAAATTTGCCGACTATAGAACTAAAATGCTGATCTCAAGTGCCTGGAAATTACACCTGCCAACCTAAATTAAGGCTTAGGATGAAAAATTTTTCAGGCTTGTGGCCTGCTTTGGTCAGCATTCGTGTGCCGGACTGATTTCTGAATTGCGAGGGCTGTATTTCTTTTTTATGATAAGAAGTTATGAAACTAGTAGAGCCTATCGTTACCATCACAATGGTGACTATGTAGTTAAAACATGCGAATAAATTATTGAAAGGCAATTTTTGATTTCTCACTATTTTTTCACAAATGAATCAAATGTTGATAAAAAAACTGATATTTTGAATATTTATCATTTATTATATTTCATTATTGAACATAAAGAAATGAGGGTTTACAATAATCTATTCAAATTTTAGTGAATTGGGTACAATTATTTATAGCTATGAAATAAATATTATGAACATTCATAGCTATAAAATAAATTATAATTACTATACTACAGATAAAATATTTTTACACTCTCATTGTTCCTGCATGTTTATTTTATTTTATATTTGAATGTAAACAAAACAGTTTCATAGCTTTCTTTGAAATAAATACGCAACTTTTGATTTAAGTTGATTAAGATTTTATTTTTCATACCATTTCTAAAATCAATTTATATAATGTATAAAAGTTTTTAATTCAATCTTATTCACTTATCAAAGAATCACATACTAAATTTCCCTGCCTAAAGGTTTTGGAACATTTTTAACAAGTTTTTAGAAAGTGTCATCCGATTTCATAGGAGTCAAGAAAGATATGTTTTTATGGTATCTTGCAGTTTCTTTGAAGACAAACATATATCATATAGATTTAAAAAAAACATCATAATAAAATACTATGATTCTTCTTTGTTTTTACACTCCAACAGAAAAGTAGAATAGAGATCATGAAATCCATTGTTGACTGGATCAAGAGATAACTTTTCTTTGTCAGCTAAACAAATAATAAAAAGCTTTCAAATACAAATACAAATACAAAACTCAAACATAGTGACATTTTTTTTTATTAGTACAGTGGTAGGACGTTTGACTACGGAACTAAAGCTCACGAGTTCGACTCCCACCTCTTGCGGAAATTTACTTTCCATGTTATCTCTGAATTTCTGAGCAAAACTCAATGCGTAATGCAACGCTAGCTCAATTAGGTTGGGTTGTTTGGTTGAGTAAATTTCATAGGCACAAATGGGCGTTCTAAGTACTCCAAAACCCGCCACATGGACCTTTCTGAAAATATTGTCTTGGCAATTTATTGGTTAAAAATAACATTCTCAATCTAACTCTTTCATTGCAAAGCATTAAATTTGATAAAAGAACAGAAAAAAAAATCTGACTAAATTTATAAAAAATTAAAACGTAAACTATTTTTGCAGTAAAAAATATTTTAGTCTTTGACTAAAAATGATTTGGTACAGAACGCATACAGAGTAATTTAATCAATGAAAAATAAAAATTTACCATTAAAGGTATCCCAAGGTACCATATTGGTTTCAGATGATCAACTTTAAAGATGGTAAATTGAAATGTAAAACAGGCCTTACTTGTTAAAATTTTGACATCAAAATTGCTATGAATATATATTGTAATATACATTTATTTTCATAACTATTGTTAAATTTCCTACGTTGTTTAATACCGGTATAATCATTTATGATTTCTGCAACCCAAAATAAAAATCATTACAAGGATAACTAGTTCCAGAACTCGTAAGCTTTTGATGTCATAAGATGAGAGGTACCATCACTGATATAACAGAGGAACTGAATTTCCTTTACCATACATTTGTTCAAAAATAAAGGGACTGTGGAAATGACACATATTGATGATGTCACTTTAAAAGACTTGCCTGTGAAAAGTTAGCATTAGTAAGGGTATCCTGTAATAAAACAATGTCAAAAACTGTTTATTAATCGCAATGAGAATTTGAAAAAATAAGATAAACTCTGTAAATAGAGCTAGAACTCTAAGAAGTAAAGGTGTGGCACATAGTAGGGCAGATGACAGATGTGAACACTGTCAGACCGTTAAATAGCTATCACATTATAAGACATAAAATATTAGGTTAAGGATAGCTAGTGTGCTGGCAAACTATAAGATCGAGATGGAAAGGAAATTAGAATGTTAGAGCATAATTTTGTTGCTGTGTTCAGGAAATCAGATGGAGAGAAACCTCAGTAAGATTTGCAGAGAGTAAAAGGGATGGATATAAACTTTTTTCGAAAGAAAGGTAATTTTGATGGATGTGAGGTAGTAAGCAATGAGGGAGCAAATTCATGGTAGACAAGTGAGTAGAAAGAGTAACTGATGTCAAGCGTGTCAATGATTGTTCACAGTTTGTTTTTCTGAATCTAAATTGCTCAAGTGTTATGAAAGCTATTTGTGGTGTTGTGTCAAAAAGCTCAACTTTAGAGCCTTTATTATTTCTTATATATATAAAGGATTTAAATTTTATATATTGTTGATAAAGGTATTGTGCATCACTTTACTGATGACACAAATATAATTTTGATATGAAAAAATTAACACAGTGATTAAGATAGAACAAATTTTCAATTAATGAAGCAAAAACTGAAATGGTTGTATTTAACCTAATGTAAATGTGTAAAATATGTTGGTATTTTGATTTATGAGCATTATTTTAGGAATGCCATATTGACTTTGATAGTAAAAATCTTTTTCAAACAGTTGGTATTCTTAGCAAACTCAGACATTATGCCAAAGTGAAATCCATAAAGCAGTATACTATGCTCTATTTTATTCTCATCTAACTTATGGGTGTGTGGTGACAATTTGCAAGAGTAAACCTATATAATAAGCTTTTTAATGTACCTTTCTTTTTATGTACAAATTTGTGTTGACATAAAAGAAGGTTTTATTCTAAAAAACTAAGGCTGAGATTAAGGTTATTTTTATAAAGATTGTTTTAATGGAAAGGGTCTCATCTAAAAAGAAGTAATTATAGAGGATTGAAGGTGTTTGATAAACTATGAAAGTTATCAAATAGTGATCAATAAGGCAGGCAGCTTCTGGTAGAGTAGTTAGGAAAAAGAATCTTTTCGCCTTCAAAGATTTAGAGAAAGCTTTTGATAGAGCTACAGTTGTTAGTTTGGTGAGCAATGAGTAAATCAGATCTTCATGAGTGGCTAGTTAAAATTGCTCTGTCATTATCTAGATAAAAAACAGTATTTTTATCAGAGTATTGTAAAGTTGATACTAACCCCTATTAAAAAGATTTTTCTAAACATTTTAGAAAAAAAGATATGAGCTTAAGTGATAATACTTAGAAGCCAACTAGCTCCAACTCGCCAAATTATAGCTATTGTGCTGGAATTTTCATTATATAACATTTTAAATCAAAAATCGTCACTCTATATCTAAGGAAACAGAGGATGCTAAATTTTTTTATAGCCCAAATGAATTGTTTTAGTCATCTCTGGCGATATTGTTTGTATTTTAGAAAATAACTAGGAATTTTCAAACGCAAGGTATCTTAGGCAAATCAGAAATTTACTAAAACAAATTCTCTTTTTTTAAGCCCTTACTATAAGGTTTTTATGTTCTTCAATAGGGAACCTAGAGTCTTGTAACAAAAAAAATATATATATATGTTTATAAATTATATACATATATATATATATATATACATATATACATAAGAAAATGGATTACTAAAGCAAACAATTTTTTTTATAGAGAAATTGCCACAAATTTTTAGTTTTGCATCAAAAGTAATATTTATCTACATTAAAATTTTCATTTTGAGGGATTAATGAGAATTTATAAAATGCCCCTAACTTAACGTTATGATACTCTGTTTTACACCCAAAGAAACCAATGATTTTCTTTACCGTAAGCTTAGATGGGAGCTCTAAGTACACCAGAACCAAAACCATGGGAACCTTCTGAAATAAATAGCTTGAAGCTAATTGTTGGTAGCAGGTTATGAAAATATACGCTGACTTATTATTATTATTTCTGTACCCACCACCATGCCAAAAAACCAGAATAATTCCCCAAAATTTTTATATTTAAAACTATATAAACTGGTTAAATAAAAAACATACTAAAGATAACGTCTATAGTAGGATCAGATCCATTTGTTGTCACCACAGTTTCAAGTTTAAATTTTGGGTTGGAAGCTAACAGCTTTGGTGATGAAACTCGGCGAAGGAATTCCCTTAAAAATTTATCATAATTATGCCATTGTTTGCAATAACCTAATCCAAGATAGACAAATAAGCAAAGTTGCTTGATTTTATTCATTACTACTATTATCAATTATTAATGCAATATGAACTGTTGTGGGATGCAAAAAAACAACTACTATATTATATATATATATATACCATAACATTAACATAACATATCTCATGAACTATGCCACTCATCAAATGGATTTATATCTGTTATCCTTAGAAAACAAAAACCCTAAATTATATGATTAAAAGATTAAGTTATGCCCGTATTTTTCAGTTTCAACAGCATGTGTATTTAACAAACCTGAAGTTGGTTCTCTTGCAATCAGATATTATTCTGTCAAGTGTAAATCACATTTTTTAGAACCACAAATGTACATTTAGTTTTGAGAGAACAATTATATGGTGGATTGAACCAAATTATTTTTCTCTGTCTATTCCTCTTTTTTTGCAGGCGATTTTTGATATATAATTGCATCACTGTAACCGCTTCCTTTTAATGCTTTGGAATAAGCTGGTGCTGTGTTTTCAAATTTGTTTTTATTACACAATATCTCTGATAATCTTTTGCCTATCATATCCGTGATGATTGATGATGATGGATAACGGGTGATTTGAGTGCACATACACATGTTGAACATGTTGAACATGTTGAAGGTCACTGTTTGGTTTTCTATATGAATAGTACTTGTCATTTCTAAGGTCAAATGTTGCATCGAGAAAATCTGTAATGGTTAACGATTAACGAGGTTATCGCTCAAAACAAAAACCTCCACAAGACGAAGTGCTAAATCCTATTAGTCAATTCATATATAATAGAAACTAATAATGGATTATTCAATAACCAAAATTTATTTTGCACACAGAGCAAAATAAACAGCATAAAATATCCATACAAGATAAAATGTTTAAGGAAATTATATGAAAACATTTAAATAATCAAATAAATATGAAATTTTGCATAATTGCTCGTACCTTGTAAGTGCCACTGGTTTCGGATTAGCAAATGGATCAAATACAATTTTTATTTCTCGTACAAACTTCAATGATGCACCTCTAATTAATTTCATTATTGGTGAAGAAATAGAAGATAATAGATTTGATCTACAAATTAATAGGTTTAAACAGTTTAAACACTTTTGCCACCACTGCTAAAATAATCATTTAAGGGATAAACGTTTAAAATAGTAACCTAATCTTTAAGAGCTCAAAAAATATTAAAGCATCAGAATGTTTCATAAAAAAAATTATAGTAAGAAGGAAATTTCAAGAAAATAATCAAGAAGTAGGGCTGCAAATTAGAATTGGTCATGGTTATGATGTCAGAGTGAAATTGATTTCTATCATATATACATCATTTCTTGGGGATAATTTTTTGTTGATTAAATTTTAAAATTTTTTTCTAATATTGGAAATAAATGGAAAGCTAAACCATGTGATTTCCCATTTTCTTGCTCTTAGGAACAAATTTTAGCTCAAATCCGCATTGTTTTAGGGCTTCGTCATACATAATTTTGATTTATTAAAATATTTACTCACTGGATGAGTTCAGAATCTAACTAACTAATATATCAATTAATAACAGATTGAACCAAAACGCATTCAGTGAGAAAATATTTAATTAATCAAAATTTACCAGACAAAATTTATATTGGAATGGCAGAGGAGGACTTATAAGATTATGGTAACCACAGAGCACCTTTTAATTACAAAAAATATTCCAAAAAAAAAAAACTTTTTCAGACTATGCCTGGGAAATAACAGAAAGAAAAAATCGCTTCAAAACGATTGCGTTCAAGTTTAAGAACAACAGTACAATTTTAGGCGAGACCAATTTGATTTGGTGTTTTTTGTTGTTCAAATTAGAGTCGGTCGGTCAAAAAATAAAAAGCAGAAATTTTTCCTACAAAGTATAATTTACACTCTGTTTCAAGCGCAGTGAAAACTTCATTTTGCATAAATCAAATTTCTGGATTGCAGAGCTGAGGGAAAAGTTGACTGAAATTACTGAATTTTATAGTTGTTAAAAGTTTATTTTATAAGTTGATAGTCGTTTCTTATTTATAGATCTTAATTTAAAAACAAGTATTTGTATAAAGAGCACACCTTTAAAACCTTTTTAAAAAGGTTTTAGAAGTGTGCTTGGGATGGAATGATTTGACTAGGGTACCGTTTTCCACAAGCCTTAAATATATACATGGATTTTGAGGCGTAAAATCGCGTGTGATAAAAAAAAGTTTTTTAAGTGAAATCAAGAGTACTGTTATTTTCATAAATTCTTTTTGGCACTTTATAGAATATTTTTATATTTGAATATGTTCGTTTTTGTGTTTGGCAAGGTATTCCATTGTTCCCACAGACTTGTTTGGGTACTTTATCGTATGTTTTAGGTTTAAAGTATATTTCCAAAGTTTTATCTTTTGGCATGGTTAAAGAGAGATGGCATTATTACCGGAACCACAAAGCGTCTTCCAAGACGACCAATAAGTTTGAACTTATAGGTATGATTTTTAGCACGTACACAAACTACAAAAATGGGTGTGGCCAAGCAGATATGCAATTGGAATTTTCAGAATTATTTAATAAATGTTTCACTTATCTTTATATCGTAATTTCTTTTAATTTTTTTGGTGTAGTTTGTTTGAAATCACAGCTGCAGTTTTACATTTTATACTAATCCGGTATATTTCTAAATAACAACAAAATATAAATATGTCTGCTCGGGTGTATCATTTGATGAGAAATAATAAAAATATACGAATATAATCAAATATTATATAAACACTAATATAGACCAAAAACTTATTTATATGAAAATTATAAATCGTCAAATCATCAACATGAACACCGACGAAAGCGAATGGGAACTTTTCAAAGACAGTTGGAGCAGATACAAAATAATGACACGAATTACGAACTTAAATTCTATCCGAATGGAATTCCACGCCGCATGTTTTCCAGACGTAAATAAGCTGCTATTCGAGTATGTAGGTACAATGGCCCTCGACTCAACTTCTAGAACACATCAAATGCGCAGCTGTCAAAGGCACCCACAAGGAAGTACACCGCATCAACTTCTTCAAACTATCCCAGATGGACGGAAAAACGGTCACGCAATACGTCGCGAGTGCTTCTTCCCGTTTGTCTGCGATCTTCTCCCATGCGTATTGTAGATTCAGCTTTTCCATAGGGAGGTGGTCGCGTGTTGGTCTGCCGAATAATGCTACTGCTGGCGAAATTCCGGTTTGTTGATAAAGTGTATTTCTGTGTGTCAGGAGGGCTTTTACGGATCTTTCGTTGTCGAGCTTTCCTGTTCTCGGGTCGACGTTTCCGAGGGGAGTGCGCTTGACTGTTTTGCCTCCCGCTTCCGCCCTACCGTTGCTTTGGGGGTAATAGGCAGGGAGAGTCGTCGACGAATGTTCCATTGTGAAAGAAAGTTATGATAGTCGAGTGAGTCGAATGGTGGTCCGCCGTCAGTTGCGAGTTCTTGTAGGACACCGAATATGTAAAAATACATGAATAAAACCTTTGCTACCGTGCTGAACGTTGTGCTTGTCAGGGTAGCTACTTCGATCCAACTGGATTATGTGTCGACGTAGATGAGGTATGAAAATCCAGAAAGTTTGCATAAGTCCATTGATACTTGTTCGAACGGGAACTCTGGTGGTAGTGCTTCAATTGGTGGTTCTTTCGGTTGTGATGGGGCTTGTTCGTTGCATTGACGACATTGTGCTCGGATTAGACGGACGGCAGCATCAAGGCCGGGCCAGAAGAATCGTTATCTGGCATTGGCCAGCATGCTTCTTACACCTTGATGGGCTGCGTGTAGCCCCTCGAGAGCGGTTTGGCGAAGTGTTTTTTGAGATCGACATCTTTCTACCTTTGAATGGGACCCCTTGGATTAAATATAGATCGTTTCTCATAGTCCAGTAACGGATGTCCATTGGTTGGTTTTCTTTCGTGTCTGGGAAGTCGTCGATGATGTAGTGGGATAAAAGTGAGCATTCTTGGTCGAAAACGGCATGGTCTCTCACGGTTTGCCATGAGATGTTTCCGATGCCGTCTCCTTGGTGACGGGCAAATGTTGTCGCTGCGACTTCGCAGATGCCATTTTCAACTAGGTTTTGGTGGTGAGCGGATGTCGTTGTAGCAACTTCGCAGACATCGCCCTTGACTGGGTTTCGTGAGGCAGCGTCAATCTTCATTATTGCTGATTTCCCTGGGACGTATATAATGTAATAATCTTACTTTAGTGTTCTTTCTTTCCGTTTTAGTACTCTCGAGTTTTCGATGGAGCTCAGCTCACGTTCATTAAGAATTTTGGTTAACGGTTTATGGTCGGTTGCCAGGATTAAATGTGGTGCACGCATTATGAACATGCGGCATCGTTGTAGACCAAAGACGGCTGCGAGTGCTTCTCCCTCAATCGGAGCGTACCGGCTTTTGCTGTCGGTTGTAAAGCGGGAACCGGCAAAAACTAACTTCCAGTGGCCGTTTCCACAAACAGGTTTGTGAGGAGGTGGACACTGGCAGTGCTTTGTGTGAGGTGGAAACCTATGCCTGTTTTGGACCAGTCCGTTGCCAGGCAGGTCGGGCGATCTGGTACGAATGTCCTTACACCGTCTTGTACAAGGTTGATAATTTTATCTTTCGATTTGCTAAAGATATCGTCCATTTGAGAATCACAGTAAAACGATTTGTATGATAGTAGATTTCTGAATGGTTCCATGACGCGGGCTTGGGCGAAAGCATACAACAACTGATGGACTATACCGAACTACGATCTTACGTCGGTTATGTTCTGTGGCGTCGGAAAGTTCTTGATTGCTTCAATGATTCTTTTTAGGGCTTATATCCTTCTGGTGTTATCTCAAATCCGGCAAATTTACGGATTCTTGCGCAAACTGGAATTTCTCTGTGTTGAATACGATCCCGTTATCATTGCATAACTTTAGGTAGTCGAATATGTGCCAGAAAAAGTTCTCTATGTTATCGTCCCAAGTTAAGGAATCATCTACGCATCTTGCTACCCTTGGTTTCCCGGCCGAAATATCGTCAAATCTTCTTGTGTAGGCGTCACCAGATACATGGAATCCCATCGGTGCTCTGCAGTAGCGGTAGCGTCCCCATTCGGTGATGAATGTTGTTGCTTTTTTGGTGTCTTCATGAAGGGCTAGGCTATGATACCCGTTCCAAGCGTCTATTACGGTTTTTCTGGTCTGTGTTGGTACTGTTGATACCAGATCGAATGGGCTCAGGGTGTGATGTGTCTCACGGAAGGATGCTTTGTTGAATTGTTGGAGATTAACGGTGCGTCTTGTTTTGCCGTTCTTTTCCGAGGTAACGACCATTCTCGCACACCATTCTGTTGCCGTTCCTTTGGGTACTTTTTCTATTATCCCCAAGCGTACGTCACGATCTATGTCGTCCTTAACCTGTTGTTTCCAATGGTGGGGTGTGGGAATTGGTGTATTGATCGCGTACGGCGTTGAGTCTTCTTTGAAGCTGATTTTGACGGATGCCCCTGTCATTTTCGGGAGGGGTTGATGTGCGCATTGGTTGAATGCAGATGATGCGAATGTTTTTAGCAACCAATCCTTTAGCTTCGGGAATGTTTTCGACGGTTGGTTCGAACGGCAGGTTCTTTGGTCTTTCCGGTGTTTTTGTGCGTTCTGGGCATGTGCATGTAGTGTCGTATAGGTCTGCACATGATGAGGGATTCGGGGAATCGTCTTTGATGATTTCTAGGTCTTTTAATGTCGTTTGTGAGAGGTAAAGTCCGGTGCAATTGTTTGCCACATATACCATCTGGTTCGATGTGCGGTCTCCTAAATGGAATATCAGGAACAGGGCTCCAATGATGTCTAGGTTTGATCCGGTTATTCCGATGTTTCTGTGTCTGGTTGATACTAGATAACTGCAGGGGCAGTTCAATGTTGATAAAATTTTCATAGTCCTGCCTTACATTTTTGGCAGCCAGAATCTGCTGTTGCTCGGATCGTGGCTGGTTTTAAAGCTAATAATGTTCTTTTATCAAATTTTTCGTGTGTCTTTTTGATGATTTCGACGGAGATTGCGGTTTTGAGTGACGATTCCGGGCGTTGAGGGCTGAACAATTCGGGTTTATATCCTTCTGATGTTATCTCAAATCCGGATTTCAGAGAGTGATAAACACGTCTTAACACAATAACTACCATATGTACAAGAGAGCCTGGTCATACTGACCAGGATATAATAAGTCCTAAATCCTACAATAGTAAGCAATAAAACACAAAAAAAATAATTAACGAAGTATTGGACATCTACATGACGTGCAGATTTAAGCCTTAATAGCTGATTTAAAACAAGGCAAGTATCAAAGACATCGCGATTCGCCAAATTAAAAATTTTTTGTCATCCACTAAATTTTCTTATATGCATAAAAAATAGTCACAGCAAGCCTAAGGTTCGATTCCTTATGTAGTTGAATGTGCTATTATCTTACATACAGGAAGAAACAACCTGAATATTTGGCTCTTTACTTATTTAGACTAACATCTTTATATGTATTGTCTCTAAAATAACCATGTTAGCATAAATGAAGAGCCGAATTTTTTGTTTGGGAAATCAGGATAGAATTGGGAAGGTTAGCTTTTAGCCTTTTATATTTAGCCTCTGAAAAAGTTTGTGATTTTATTTACCTGAAATTTTAGATGTATGGTTGTTGGAGATTTGATTATATACAGGGTGGTTCTGAAAAGTTCTGAAAAGAAACCCACTGAGGGAATGTTTAACTTGTGATGCAAATTTATCTATTATCATACACGAATACTATTGTTTTTAACTCAACCACCCTACATAGCTATATTTTTAAACCATTAAGCTGTATCTTTGTCAATCTCATTTTATTAACTAGCTAGCTAAGAAACTGTTTCTGAAAAGGGATTAAAAACTCATGCAGAGAAATAAAAAAGGAAGAGAATGAAATGTTTTATTCAATAGAAAGTACTAAAACGAGAAAACAAAATATTCCAGCTAACCAGGAGCTAAAATTTTAAAAAAGAAAAAGGCGAAATAGTAAGCCTTGAGAATAGACAAGAAACATTTTTAAGCGTCACTTTTACTTGATTAATAATGTCAAATCACATTTTTTGGAGTCGGGCATTTAAGTCAAATGAACACCACAATAAGAAAAACTGCACAAAGTAAGAAAACAGAAGAAAATAATCCGGTTTATCAGTCGTTAAAATCTTTTAAAAAATCAAATATAAAGGCAAAATTCTATGTGTTAAAGAATAAACAAGAAAAAAATAAGTAAATATAATGTCTAAGATTTATTTTCACTTTTACCAGTAGCTAGTGTTCGTGGAACTTGGATGATAATCTCATGTGAGCAGACTAAGTTTTTATTATTTTCTTTTCATTGGCATTTAGAATGGCAAATTTCATTTCATTTGAAGAATGTCCCTATGTTTCTAACAAGACTGTGTTGCAATTGAAAACAATTATGAGATGATCTTCCTCTTCTACTGCGTTCTTGCATTTTAAGCAGTGAAGTAACTCATCCAGAAAATTTTAGACGGCATTTATTATTACACTTTGCATCACCTGTGTGGTAGGTTTGGCAGTTGTTTCATTTGAAATAATAGAATCAGCCAGTTTTTTTATTTTGGATTGTTCAGACGTTTTTAACACTCGAGAATTGTTAAATTTGGTAATCGTAATATTTGTTATTTCAAAATACTCGCTTAGTTCAATTTTGCTGGTTAACAATGTCAGCTACCTAGAGACACCACTGTTATCGATAACTTGAGATAATTGAAACTACAACGCATTCCTCGATTCAACAGGACTGAGCTTATTTATAAACCTTCACTCAAATTGTTACTCTACTATACAAATTCTCCTTGTTTGCACAATCTGCTAAGGTATTGACAGGCTTAGAATAGCATTTCAAAGGAAATTTGAAGTTTGAGCTGTCTACAAACAAAGTCATTATTTTTACGTATATAATAACTAATGAAATTAAGATTTTAAAAAGTTATGCTAGTCATGTGGTACAAAAGACCAAATAGTACGGGCTGAAACATTATTTGGCTCGATTTTTTTGTTAGAAGTAAAAGTTGTATATTTTGTGAAGGGTTTATAGCTTAAGGTTTATAAGAAATTAATTTTTTTTTCTTATCAACGTTTATTTTACAGACCAGAAAATGAAATTTACAGATCTGAATAATAAGTTATATCCTATTTACATCAAGTAATGTATTTGATAATCCCATGTTTCTAAGTTGAGAAATGTGTATTTTGCAGAACAGAATTTAGTCCGTAAAATAGTAATAATACCTATCCAATACAAGTTATTTTTGTGATATATTTTTTTTGGGTGGGGCAGGGTGTTTAGACTCATCATCAGATATTTTTAAAAAGAACGTTTTTATAACTAACCTAATAACAGTACAATGCATACATCCGCTTTTTATTAACCTCACATATTTAATAAGTGTTTTCCAGAAGAAAATAAACTATTTTAGTTAATTTATGCTGTTGATAAATATATAACAGGGTACAACAAAATATAAAGAAAATATGAATAACGCAGTACATTAGAGTAAACGATCAATCAAGGCCAATACATTATTACCCCAATGTACTGTACATTTACTTAAAATGTGATTAAACAATTCAAAACAGAGTGCTTATTTGAAAACCGAAATCAATGATATAATAATTCTTTTTTTTTTTTTTTTTTAATTACCTCATATGATTTCTAGTTCAATCCAAGTCATCTTGAAATAATATTTAATTGTCTTCTATATCAGTGTCTTCGGAATAAGTAAGTAAGTAAGTAAGTAAGTAAGTAAGTAAGTATTTATTCACTATCAATAAAAAATTTACAAATAAATGTTATGAACGTCGTTAAAAAAAAAATTTTTTTTTACTGCATACCACAATATTTTAAACAACAGGTATTGATAGCAGGGATAAGCACAAGAAAAGCCAAAGCCTT
>JAUZNK010022512.1:0-13624 GCA_035046665.1 Euphysa ruthae | reverse complement strand
GGGTAAAATAAATCGAGAAACAGTTCAAGTTAGGAAGAAAGAATTTAATATCAATTATAAAAGATTTTACTGATAAAAATAAAGAAGTATATGGCAATGGAGAGTTTTAACATGATTATTTTATATATTTTTTTTTTATATATTTTTTCCTGAAAACAATTTTAAGTCCTATTGCTAATTGGCCGAAAAATTGATTTTTTGGTTTAAAAAAAATCTAAAATGCAGTTAGTTTTTGGAATATTAATGCAAAAGTTTAGTTTTCGGTACAAGTTGCAACTATGCTGGTAAACAATTATCAGCCAGGTTTCCGATAAAAACCCACTAACAGATTTTCGTTTTTGGACTATCGTGTCTCGTTTACCGGACCAGTATAGCGCAATTAGTATATCTGATAAGTCTACCCCACCGATACTTTTGTTGTATTCTTTTATAATTTGAGAACACTGGACATCCTTTTTTTTTTTCTTGATCTTTCTTTACTCATCGCTAAGTTGAACACCAGAGTAATCTAATCAGTTTTGTTATATAAAATACAGGCTGCGACAAAATGAAAATGATGGTACATGAGTTTCCGATCATGACGTGCACCCTAAATAATGGGCACCTCAAACAGCTATCGTGTGCGGTTTTTTATCATACTATAACCTATTTGTGCAAAGCAATCACTCTCTTCGTCTAAGCAAATTTATTTTTTTATTGAATTATACCTCTTATAAACCAGCTACAATGAGCTAATATGAACAAACTATTATATTATCTGATCGATATAAAAATTCTTGTAAACGGTGGGAACACACTATCGATCGTGCACGAAATTTGTCGCTGCCCTAAAGACATTAAAAAAACGGTGGGTGAGATATAAACATTTTTAAAATAAACTTGTCTGATTATTCAAAGTTTTCAGACAAATTTAATCATGAAATTATAATTTCTATTTTTTCAAAATATGCAGTAAGAGGAAATGTAAAAATATCAGGATCATTGGTTTCATAAGTAAGATTGTACAGTGTTGGTTATGGGTTATGTACAGTGTTGATTATGGATCACGTGTCTCCCTCTACCTTAGCCAAACTCCAAAAATACTCATCGTTAACTGTTTTTTTATATTTTATGACGAAATGATGATTTTCCAATAAGGATCGATGGCTTTCTCAAAAGATCTGGAATAATTTTCTTTTTGAGCTATTAGCTGGTTATATGGTGCATTTTGTAATTCATCAGACACAGACAACTCCTCTTGTTTTGGCGATGAGGTCATCTCCTTCCAACTTTTCTTTTAATGATTGTGGTTATTGTTCTGGACTTGGTAAATGTTTTTTTGACAACTTTCAAGTTTGAAAAATTTGATGCCTAATAATTCTACTCTTTTGTTATTGACTGACTTGGTTTTATAAATAAATCAAATTCATAACATAGTGATGAAAGTAGAGTTCAGCAGAAATCAATATTTTTATTTAAATTTCCTCTTCTAGTAATAAATGCTTTTTCTTTGGCTTCTTCAACTGTAAGCTATGCTCGTGCCTTGCAAAAAACTAACTCATTTACAGCTTTGGGTTTTTTGATTGGAGCCTTTGCTTCTGGCTCTCGCTTTGTTTGTTGCTGAAGAAAAAGCTTTTGTTATCTTTATTCTTTTAGTTTTAAGTCTCACTCTTTAATCATATATCATATCATATATCTAGCTTTTTTCTTGCATGCTCAAAAATCTGCATCCGTCCTTCATCTAATTTTCCTTCTAAACAATCTAGTGTTTTGTTTTTGTACCACTTGTTGTATGCTAAGATAGCTTGTTAGGTTGCATTTGTTTTCGTTCGAATCAGCATGTCCAAAATTGCAAAGTCGCTTTCAGAAGCTACATTTGTTATAGGTACATTTTCAGAAGCTATTTTAATGTTGTCAGTAAGAGCAAAATATTTTACTCCAGGCAATTGAACAGCAGTTTGTCTTTCAAGATTTAACAAAAAAGAATGAAAAACATCTTGTATATCAAATATTTCAGGATGATTAAAAACATTTTTAACATAAAAAGTATTGTGTCCATTGCCAGGATGAATTTCTTTGTCTCAATGAGGCGCCATAAAGGTGCAATCACAACTTTGTATACAACACCAAGGGCTCTGACCAGGGGGAAATTTTCTTAGAGGATTGCCTGGGGGAAGTTTCCCGGGGGGAATTATCCTAGGGGGAATTTTTCGGTGGAAAATTTTCCAGGGGGTAATTACCTGGGTCAATTATCCGGGTGGCAATTGTCCTAGAACCACAGGTTTCATAGTATGTATAGATAAAAGTATTTGAATTGTATATTTCATATCAGTAATTACGAAAAAATTTAATCATTTTTGATAAAATTTATGAAAATTTCAACGCTTTAATATCTGCGAGTATGCTTGTTTAAGGCAAAATAAATTAGGCTGGGTTTTAGCAAAAACAAATGCGACCATAAAACTGACTGCAACCATGCATATTTGGACCTTAATTTCTTTGCTTTGTGAAATCTAATTTACTGTTATCTGTGTGCTAGGTGTTCATATAGTGCCAGCAGTAAAATGAATATAATGTTGAAAATTACGCCAGATTGATATATGAATTCATCAAAAAAGCCTTTGTAGAGATTCCAAAAAAATATCATACAACGAATAAAACATTGCTTCAAAAACTCTTTCAAAGTTCAATTAAAACACTAAATTAAGGAAATCTGTAATTTTATAAAGATTTATCTTTTTTATAAATAACGTCGTCTGTTACATATTACCGAACTTTATTGGGAAATCATGTGCAGTGTGCAAGATATGACTGAGAAAATCTTTGAGTTTCCGCCTGCTAAACTGAAAAAGAACCGAAAACCTAAATTGGAGAACTCCAGATTGACTAAGCTTTTACTAGAAAAAGAAGTGAATACATTTTTTAAACTGACCTTAGCAAAGATGTGTTTCTCCACTCGTACAAAGAAAATTGGAAGCTCTCTGTCGCTCTGAGATCCTTTTAGCTTTTAAAAAAAGAAGAATATTGTTAAGACATGATCAATTTTTTCCAAAATCGCCTTGAATAAGACCGATTTGTTGGGTTTTTTTCTTTCAACAAATTAGAAAGCAGGTTTAAAACATAACAAAGGGTTCTTACAAAGGATGGTCAGAGCAATATAAATCAGATATTCCATGCACCTGTTGTTTTGGAGAAGGATCGAAACACGTTGAAAATTATTTCCAAAACATTTTCTACTTTTGCAGCTAATTTAAAGTTTTTTATTAATTATACCTATGCTAATTTCTGTTCGGAAAACGATTCGTTTGAACTACAAAACAAACCTAAAAGAAGAAATCCAAATCATAATATTCTACATCAGTAATAAATACGACCATTTATCATTTGTAAAGTTAGATGGTTAATGGTTATTATCATTTTAATTATTTTTTCTCCTTTGCAATCATAAACTTAGAACTGATAGCTTTCTACTTTCTATTTTTTCTTTTCGTTTGCTCCATGGAATAAAGAAATGCTCCTGCATGCTTTATATTGATATGACATTTTACCGAAGAAAGTTATCCTAGCAAAATTGTTTTTGATGCTACAAACGTAAAAGTCTATCCTAAAATTTTTTTCTAAAAGCGCTTCGTGCTTATGCACAAAACACGTATGGTTGCGCAATTTTCGTGACTCTTTATAACCCCTGACACACAGGATGATCAAGTGCTGATGTGTTATAACTTCACATTAATATTTAATACAAAAATGTTCAATTTAAACGGGTTAAATTTCACTTTTTCTGCCAAATTTTTAGACAAAGCACAGATTGTAACATCGGCTCTTTTGAAACTATTTTTTCTAGTTTTAAAATTAAATTAATAAACATAGTCAAATCTGAATTAGTTTTTATAATCTATGCAAAGATCCGACAATAAGGTGGCAAGAAATACTTGGATGAAATCCAATAAATTTTCCATCTACTGAATTCATGATATTAATTCAGCTGGGTTATTTAGATAAAAAATGTCACAAAATCACAGCGACGACATTATTTATCAGTTTATGATACTTTCGTTTACAATGTGTCTCTACCCTGTCTAATCATTATTTGTTTTCTAATCCTAATTTTCAAATGCCTTATTGATTAACAATCTCTGTTTTATCACATTCTAAATAAAAGAACCAGTCTTAAGAATATATATATCAAACAAGTCTATTAAAAAAGTAATCTCTCAATCTAATTTTCTGCCATCATGAGACAAAGTCATTATCTCAACTTATGCTACTAAGAGGCTGCGAATATATTTAGCCTACCACTTATCAGGCAAATTTGGGATGTGAAATAAGAGTAAGTAAATAAGTATTGAAACAAGCAAGCAGGCAAGCAAGCAAGTAATTAAGTAAGTAAGTACGCACTTATTGTGAGTGAGTGAGTGAGTGATTGAGTATTTATTCTGCCACATAAAATATAATTAAGCTATGAAAAATGAAAGATAAGAGAAAAAAAAATTATAGACAAATGGTGGCAAAGATAGGTACAAAATTTTCTGTCACAACAATATTTCATTTCCAGTCCCGTTATACATCACACTTAATAACATAGAAATTTATTCAGCTGAAGCACAGTAAAAAAAAAAAATTGTAAAAATTAAAAAAAGAGTGTTTTTTTGCAGAATTATAATGCATATTTAATAGGTCTGCGAAATACATCTAAAAGTAAAAACCTTGATCTTAAAATGTTATAATTTTTGATTGATTTTATTTCATTTGAAAGCTTATTCCATATAAAGGGAGCCGTTGGTGTTAGAATTTTTTAGCTTTGCTTATAGGGATTCTTCTATTTCCAGAAATTTATAGATTTCAGACATGTAATTTAAGTTGGGTCTACTGCAAAATTTAAATACATGTGCAGCAATACCCTGATTAACCTTCATATCAACAGGCAGCCAATTTATGGCTCTATACTGATCGTACTAACATGGGCACGACTATTCATATTTAGACAAAATCTTATACATTTATTTTTTGCACTTTTCAAACGGATTTAATTCAAGGTTGAAATGTAAAACATAGAAGCAGTTAAAATTTAAAAAAAAAAAAAATTTGTCTTGTCACTGAAAGTCAAATTAATTAAATTTTTTTTATTACATAAGTCATTTTTTTTCATTTTTTATGTATGCTAGGTTAGTTGACATTCTTTGCTATGATTTTGACGAAGTCAGCCATGGGGAAATTATTTGTTTACCCGGATGAAACTTGCCACGAATAAAAATTATGTAAAAATATGATGTAATATTTAATATCCTTGATATTTTAAGATATTTTGAATCTGAATGTTTGAAAAAAATGATCGAATTTTGATTCCTATGAAATTTTTTCTTTATAATAATCAGGTTAGTATATTTTCCTGTCTGTTCATAGTTTTTCTCACACCATTAAGTTTTTCGGCATGGAACAAAGTTAGGATTATGTCACGAGATATCAGGAAGTTATGATTTATAATATGAATTAATTAAAGCGAAAAAAAGGTGGAACAAGTTTAAAATCGAAGAATAACAGGAGGTGAAATATACTGGCACTGCACAATCTGGGACACCTCTTTCTCCTAATATCCATGAAAAGTGTTTTTATTGGTTTATTGGAGATTAACATTGATTTTTTAATGCATTGATCATTTGTTGTTTGATTAATACATCAATCCATTGTATCCATTGTATGATTGTAAAATTGAAACATTTCTAACAGATTTATTTTTTTGGAACATCATAGATTTATACTTCAGCTCGGTCTTGTGTTAAAATCTCTGCGTGAAACCAGATCAAAGAATTTTAACAGTCGCCAACATGCGAACGTATTCTATTGTTCTTATAATTTCAGTCCAGACCTCAGCAAAAATATGCACGTTAGTAATAAAATTATTTCCTTATTAAATAAATCGAAATATAAGGATTAATTCAAATTTTGAAATTAATATAAAATAAAACCAACAAAAATAAATTATTGCACAAGATTTTATTACATATTTTATGACTTAGATATCATGGAAGGAAGTTATCTTTATTATTGGGAGAAGCCTCTTTGCCACCCACCTGTCAATGCACCTATTTATACGTCTAACTATGCATTACAAACGTTTTGTTTTGACGTTAAGACAAGTTATTCACCACCACATATTAGTACCTCTTTACCAGCACTTTTATCAACCAACGAACTTAACCACTGGAGATATGCTTCTTCCAGTACCACTCCATCGCCTTGTGGTTCGGCGGTGTTTTCAATTCCTTCACTCGAACACAGTAACTACGGAGAAACCACTAACAAGTCTTTACAGATGCCCCCACTCGATATGGGAGAGGTTATAGAGACACTTTCAAGTTTAAATAGAAATGCAAAAAAAAATGTAAACCTTGAAAGGGGGAAAAAAATAGGTATGTTTAAAAACATTTTAAAATTTTGCGATAACATTAAAGTGCGGTTTTAAGTTGTATATTTTTAGGCTTTCTGGAAACTAATTAAAAAAAAAAAAAAGCTGTTTTACTCAGTATCCTAAGAACGAATTAGGGCTCTTAATAATTGTATTATAATTTCATTTTATTACCGTGATCAGCCTGAAGGTATAGGCTTCTTTTTTCTTATTAATTTTTTTTTTTTTTTTTTTTTTTATATTGTTAGTGTTTGATAGGCAGCGCATTATAGAAGTACTATTGCGTCATTTGAAAATTGAGTGTGTCATTTATTAAGTCAAAATTTTTTTTAGATTAAAATTTATGAATTTTATGAGGCTGAATTTTGCAACCTTTCTAAAATTTCTCTGGATTTCATTTAAAATAGCGCGAAAATGATTTGCGTTTATGACGAAAGACAGCAATGCGGATGTAAAATATTTTATTCTTTTTATCTTGGTTTAGAAAATACAAAAGGCCCACCACCGAAATCTTGGCAATCTGCTAAAGTAAGAAAACGTACCCGTGCAACATACACTCGCGCTCAGCAGCTTGAACTAGAAAAAGAATATCGTTTTAATAAATACATTTCTCGTGCTCGCAGAATTGAGCTCGCCAAAAATTTAGGACTAACTGAAAAACGTATAAAAATTTGGTATCAAAATAGAAGAATGAAAGGGAAGAGAGATAAAGAAGAAGCATCTAGGGGCGAAGGGGGACTAAATAATAGGACTTCTGAATTCTGTTTCCTGAATTGTGAGAAGTGAACAGACAAATATAATAATGATGTTTTAAAATTTAATTTGCTTTCATAAAATTATCTTTTAACAATATTTCAGATTTCAGCATTTATTTTATCGTATTTCATTAAAATTTATAGAAATTAAATTTTTAAAAGAGAAATAATATAAATCTATAAATCAGCACAGGTGTATAAATTTTTATATAAATCCAAACTCACTTTGAACATTATTGGTAAAACAATTTCATATTGCTAATTCGATTGTATCAAAAATAACACCGAGAGAAGCGAATGAATTGAAAGAAGCGAGTATTTTAAAATACTTCGATTTTATTCTAAAAATCATTCTGTCGATGACGTTTAGAAAAAATCAAGGTAATTAGTATTTTAATAAATATGTGTTAATTCTTTCACCTGGTCCTGTAAATGATCTTTACTTGACAGTAAGCATGACGTTTGCTCAAAATCAGGAGCTATGAATTTGGAAAGGCTCTTAACAAGCCCATACACTATGGACGGATGCCCATATAATGTGCATGCATTTTAAAACTGGAAACTTTATAGTTATTTGGAAAACGCTGATTAGGTTAAACGGTTCTTTTTATAACATTACACGTGGGTATCACTGTAAAGACCTTTTCCTAAAGATGTTTTCATGGAATTTATTTTCTCTTTATTAGTGCTATATCATATTTGATTAATGGGATCAGTAGCTTGGAAAACCTAAAAGGTGCTGATAGCCTCATTAAAATGATATGAATTTAAATGGACATTTTTCATTCATTTTAACTTTGGTTGACTAACAGGAAGTGATGATAGGGACAAGTTTATAAAAAATAAGTTAACAATTAGCCAATTACCAACTAAATTAACAATTAGCCAATTACCAACCAAATTTATTTCTAAGTTTACCTTTTTCCAGAGTAATTCCATCAACTTGAATAATGTGCATCTATTAAAATCATTGATGTATATTAAGAATAACTGAAGACCAAAACAGCCTTGGTGGACACCACAAATTATAGGTTAGAGGGAAAATTCATTCTGATAAAAAAAGACACGCTGTTTCCAGTTAGATAAATGTGAAATGTGAGCGAAACTAATATTTAACTATAACACATACACCGTAATAATATGGATTTAGACAAAAAATTTGATAGTTCACATTATCAAATATTATCTGCAAGTCAATAGTCAATAAATATATCACAGGAAAAATTACTATTATAATAGCATTTGTAATTTTCTTAGTTATACCAATAAAAGTGTGAATTATAAACAGATTATTATCGTGAGTGCATGAGCTTTTATTGGAGCTTATACGATTAGGTTCAGAGGTTTTTAAACTTAAAATTGAGTGAAGAAACCTCAAGGAAATTAGCAGGGGAGATAACCATGCTTTAAATGTTATGAGATTCAAGGTAGTTATAGAAATCAGGATGAGTGGATATCAGCTTGGTGCTTTTGAGCATTAGATGTGAAAAAATATTTGAAGCTTTAAAATTTTAAATCAAGTTTTGGTATTGTTTTCTCTAAGAAAAAAATTTGTATCGTCAGCAAACATCATCGTAGATATAGCGCTGGAGCCTTTGTACATATCATTGATGAAAAATAGAGGACCCAGAATCGATCCTTGAGGAACACCTCATAAAACTTCTTTTAATCCTGTGTTTTTATTGACAAAAAATTCCATTTTGGATTTAAGATTTTGTAATAAAGTTGTTATCGTGAGAAAAAAGATTTTTAGTCAAGAATATCATTGTTAATTACGCCCATTGATTTCGATGACTTTGATTGGTCAATTTAATTTAACATTAGATTTTTAGTCAAACTGTTTAGCCATTTCCAGCCAAACTCTCTGGTCAAACTTATAATAGAATTTACGATAAATATGAAAAAATAAAAAATCTAATAAATAATTTGTTCATTTTCTATTTATCCGCAAAAGGAAAATTTTCACAAAATTTTCTTCAATCTTTTCAAAATTTCAAAAAAGAAGCACATTATAAACAATTAACTCGTCAAAATATCCACAAAAATGGCTACTTATCAAGATGTATAATTTTAGAAAGTTTGTAAGATATTCACTCGAAAATTCTTAAAACTTTGCTCCCAATTTTTAAAGTACTATGTAAATCATAAAAAAAGAAATGAAATAATATCAACATCTCATAACTACCCTCGTAAAGAACTGTTTATTTTCCATTCTTTCGATAAATATTTTTTACCATATACCAACATGTTGCTTCGGCGAATAAAGCTAACCATCAATGGTACCAGCGCGTACTTTGCACTATTCTTTTGATTTCTTTATTTAATCCACTGTGTATGTCGAATGCCGCAGCCTCTTCACCTTTATATAAATTTCTCCTGACGAACTTTTGGAAACATACCATTGATGTGAATGTAAAATCTAAATTTATCGAAAATGTCATTTAATTTTCTTTAAAAAAAGAGATTTAAATTTACACTGTTCTTTTGTTTTTCGCTTGTTTGCTGAAGGGGTTCAGTAACCCCTGCTGCATTCACCGATCCATGACCACCTTTCGGTCTTCTTCTCTATGAATATTCTTCTGTGTGAGTATAATAGTAAACTTCTTTCACAGCGTCAGCATGAAAAGACTTTAGAATAGACAGCCGCAAGTCAACATTTAACTAGTGGAATTTAACTAGTTTGACTCATATTTTGTGCGAAATACAAAACATCTACGTGTTTCAATCAAAATAATGCCACTTTAAACTCATCTAGGCATAAATCAAGTAACCTTCTTGTTTTAAAATTTTGGAATATTATTTTTCATAGTGTTGTCCTTAGTTTATTATTGTAAACAGCTTATTTTACCATTTCCATTTTATTGTGTATTCAGGGACATTGATACTAGACCTGTTTACTCTCTGACTTTTTTGAAGTGTTTTGATCAGATGTGTCTGTTATGAACACGTCTAAATACCTTTATTTACGAAACCCAAAATAATAATAATAATAATAATAATAAATAAAATATAAAAAAATTTAAAATTAGAAGATTATTTCATCGTCATTTCACTATATTTGACTTTGTTTTTTGTGTTTTGAGCATTCCTGTTTTTATTCTCAACGTTCTTTTCCTTGCATTTTTTAAGTTTTACTTTAAATATATTAGTGCTCATAAATTTGTATTTTGAGGTATGTTTTATTTTTTTAGAATATTTCGTCATTTGTTTAGGTATGTTAAATAGTCAATATGGTCTGTTAAGTAATCAAATTAATGTCTCTGCAACTTCTCTCACTCACATAATTTATACATATTTCTACAAAAAATCCTTCAAATCAATTGGTGCATTAAATTAAATTTTCAATCTTTTCTGAAAATTCTTATTCTAACATTATCTGGTGACATTCAGTCAAATCCTGGACCTATGCAATATAATATAAAACACCTTATACAAGAACATCAGCAATTATGGCTCCTTTTTAGGCAAACAGCTTTACAATTCATTCATTTTAATGTAAACAGCATACTACCAAAAGTTGAATGTTTAAGAATGATTTCAGTTAATACAAACCATCAATTTTTGGAATTACTGAAAGTAAACTTGACAAGATCACACAGCAAGGATCACTTGAAATTTCTCTTTCTGCTCATCAGCCAATTTTCTGTACCCGCAAAACCACTACGTTTAGACCAGGCTCTAAAAAGTTTGAAAATTCCAGAAGTATGGTAACTATATTAAGGATCGCTAGATGAAAGATTAAGTGGAGCAAATTTCCCAAATTATGAAAATTTTGATAATATTAACTTAACCTTTGTAGATTTTTCACAAAAGTTTAAACAAACTATTGAAGATATAGCACCCATGAAAACAATTAAAATAAAAAACAATTCTCACGAGAGATTTGACAAAGAAGTTGCAGAAAAAATAGCTATAAGACATAAACTGTATAAACAATTTAAAATGAAAAAACGGATGCAGACAAGGAACTATTTAATAGTGCTAAAAACGATGCTCTTAGAACCATTAATAAAAAAAAAGAGAATTTTTTTTACAAATAAATTTAACGAAAGTATAGGTAGACCTAAAAATCTTTCGAAAACTTTGAAAAATCTAGGAGTTAAAAAATCAAAAAACCATCTTCATAATTCAATTTTTGTTTAAAACAAGGTAATAAATTTGATTTTGATCATCTTCAAATTGCCAACGCTTTTAAGAATTTTTGTTGAAAATCTTTCAACCAATCACCTTCCAAGAGCATCAAATGTTTATAATAGTCAAACAACCCTAGATTTTTATGGCAAAATAACATTTCTAAGGAATTTGAATTCTCAAATTAAGAATTAAATAAGTCACCAGGGTTTGATGAAATATTATCCATTTTCTTTAAGGGCGGATGCGCTTCTATTTTGAGACCGTAATAAATCTTTCTATCAGAACTGCCTATATTTCCAGATGATTGCAAACTAGCTAAAATCGATCCGTTATTTAAAAAATGGAGTAAGACAGAACCAAAAAACTACAGGCCCATATCATTATTGTTAATTGCATCCAATATTTTTGAAAAAGTAATCGAAGGTCAAACTAGAGAATTCGTTGAAAATGATAACATTATATTCAAATTTCAATCTCGATTTCGAAAGGGTTTTTCGATAAACACATATTTGCCATATCTTCATGACAGAATTACAATAGGCTTTGAAAAGGGATATCCTGCTGGAATGATTCTTATAGATCTCCAAAAGGCCTTTGACTCAACAGATCTCAATATTTTGCTTGAAAAACTGAAATTCATGTGTTTTTCGGAAAATTTAGTTTTCTGGTTCAATTTTTACCTCTCAAATAGAAAATCAAACTTTCACCTTTGAAGTTGATAAAGAACATTCTGATGAACTATTAATTAAATGCGCGTTCCCTCAGGAGTCAATTTTGGGGCCTATTTTGTTTTTGCTATATGTAAACGACATAATACAACCACTAGACAGTGAATTACTTCTTTGCGCAGATGGCACTTGCATTATTTTCCAACATAAGGATGTAAAAAAAATAGAAAATATTCTAAATATAAATTTCCCCAAACTTTTTGACAGGTTTGTCATTAACAAACTAAGTGTGGACTTTGGAGGTGTATCAGGTGTATCCTCTTTTTATCTAGAATAAAAGCTAAAAAAGCAGTCCCTTAAATATAATCTATAGAGGCACATCCATTAAACAACACACATCAGTCAAATACCTAGGATGCTTATTTGATCAAACCCTGAATGGAGAGAAACGGGTCTCTTTTTTTAAATAACATTAATTCCAAACTTATTTTGATAGAAAACAATATTTCTTAACAACAGCCCTAAAGCGTGCTCTATGTAATGCTCTGATTAATCCGTAGTTTGACTATGCATGTTCTGCCTGGTATTTAGGCCGCAACAAATCACTTAAAATCAGTTTGAAAAGTGCACACAATAAATGCATAAGATTTTTTTTTAATATGAATAGTCGTGCCCATATTGGTACTGAACAGTATAGAGCCATAAATTGGCTGCCTTTGATATGAGGGTTAATCAGGGTATTGCTGCGTATACATTTAAATTCTGCAGTTGACCCAACCTAAATTACATGTCTGAAATCTTTAAAACTTCTGAAAAAAGAAGAATCCATCTACGCAACAGCCATCTAAGGTTAGATACACCCTTAAGAAGATCCACCATGGGAAAAAATTGTCTGTCACCAAAAGGTCTCTTTATATGGAACAGGCTTTCTAATGAAAATTAAAAGTGCTCTGGTTATAAATATTGGACAGTTATGATATAAAGGAGAGGCTTAAACGTTTATTAAACTTATGCGATAGAATAACAAATAATAACAAGCAATCGACAAGAAAAATTAAAAGGGAAACTTTCTTTAAAACTTTAAGGGTAAGACGTATCGAATGAGAATAATTTCAAATTGAGTATATTGTATTTTTCGCTTTATCAACTTATATCCTTATAACTTTGTGGTTTAATATTTACTCATTAGTATTTAAGCAGATTTTGTCCAAATACATTCGATGTTTGTGTTCTCTTTATTATAAAACCAACTGATGCATTTAACTAGTCAGGTTTCAGTAAGTTGAGGTTGAATTACAAAAACCATCCTAATTTGAAAAAAATCATTTACATTTATGCTGATTGACTGACTTACAACCTTATTGAATGATTTAAAGGACATGATTGTTTGTTTAAATTACATCATTGGATGTTTCGCTTTGAAATAGCCAATGCTTCATTTTTCTTCTTTCAAATTTCAGTGGATAAAATTAATGAAACTTTCCTCAAATATATTGATTATTCTTGGTGGGTAAAAATAGTTTTTTTAAAGTTTCCTAGCATTTTAACAAAAACCACTTTCTTTTATTGCAATATAACTGGGAAAACAAATTGCAAATTATATGGATGTATCAAGAGTTAATTGTTGATTTGATGAAGAGTATTATTGATATTAAATATGCATAATATATATATATATATAT
>JAUZNK010022501.1:7500-20439 GCA_035046665.1 Euphysa ruthae | reverse complement strand
AAATATAAAAATGGGTTCTTTTAATTCACTGGAGCATTTATATATTCTTTTATTACATATCCTACCCCTTGTGTTATGTATTTTTACTTATCTTTTATAGAATCTGGGAGAAAAACATTAAAGCTTGGTGTTGTGCCCGCCTGTAACTTATCCATTAAATCCTGCAATAAATCAAAAGAAAACTGTCAACGACGTAAAAATTTCAAGAAAACTGTCAACGACGTAAAATCGTACGAGTAAATATCGAACTAGCTCCAGACAAAAATTTTTCTGCGACAGAGTCAAAATGTTAAAATTGATTGATAGCCCAGTTAAAAATAAAGCAGACAAAGTTGAGCTTGAGAAACTTGTTCCCAATCATTTATTGCCGAAACTTGAATTGGTAAATGACAATAGACATGAGTTTACCTGTTTAGTATTTGGATGGACATTGCCTGTTAATCATGTACTTTATAAGTTATAATGTAGAAATTTGAGAATGCATACGTTGTCTACATTAAGTAACGATTCACACTCATTTAACATTTGTGAAGGAATTACTGGTAATATTGATTTTCGATTGATTCAGTAATTGGTTTCCATAAAACGTTGATGAAAATAAGTTGACTGTTAACAATTTACAAAATACGAGGTCTAAAGATTACTGTATTTTGATAAAACTCAACTTAAAGTCCGACAGATGTTTTTTATTTGATGATAAATAAAAAAAAGAAAAAAGTATAGAGAAAAATTCATAAATACACCTGCTAAACCTAATGGTCCACTATCTAAAGCAAGAGTAAATAAAGTGCGATTAGCTCTTATTCAAGAACGTAAATTTTTGAATTGCCTCAGAAAACAAAACATGCTAAACAAATTAAAAACGTTAGTCTATATGTAGAGATATATTGCATCACAGTGGTGTAAATAAAGTTATGAGAGATAATAATGATAATATTTTTCCTTTGGAGTACCTCAACTGCCCACTTCCAACTTGGCCCATGCTGAATTGCCAAATCGGCCCATATGTTTGCAACAAGCTCAAAACATCTCTACAACCAGCTCTGCCCTGATTTAGGACAATATAGTTTAACTTTTATGGCTTAAAGGGTCTGAAGTATCAAAATGAATATATATAATATATATATATATATATATATACATCCAGTGACATATGTTTAGGGTACGAAATGACTGATAGGTTAAAACGACTTACCTTACATCCCGTTACATAAGTTTAGGGTAAAAAATAACTGATAGATTAGAACGACTGACAAAGCCCTCATGTCGGTGATATTGTTCACTTGCAAATAATTAAATATTTCCTGTGTATTTTAGAATATATTTATCTTGGCAATGTATTTTAATTACAGTAGATTCTATGATTGAAGTCACAAATTTCTTGTTACAATCAGTTCCATCATTTTGTTCTAATTGAGAAATTAAACCAAGTCGTACTTGAAGAATATTTTGGAGTACTTAGAAGGTTGAGAAGGCGTAACGATAATGGGCATCAATCAAATACCATATGTTTGCAAAAATCCATACTATCTGTTACTGGGAACACAAGCGAGATGAATAAACAACAGAAGAGGCTTCTTGGTTTGAAGTTCATAATACAAATTTGTTTAAAAGAAGATAGATAGCCATATGACAATTTTTATTTTAAATCATTGTGTTGGTTTTTCATTTATCTATTACTCTTTGTTACTTGACTTCTTTATTGTTTTTTCTTAATGCTTTTGATCTAACTCCTTTTTTTCTGAGCTCTTGAGATTTGGATTTTGTCTCTACTATTTCTTCAATATCAATTTTGTCAACATGCTTATTTGAAGTTTTGGTTCGACATCAATTCTCTTCCTTGATAAATATATTAAGAGCATCTTAATATAATTATTAAGGTCAAAAATTTTGACCAACCACACTTGTCAAAATACTAATCAATGATTGGTTCTGCTGAGAAATATATTTATTATTTGGTGTTTTGTTTTTCAACAAATTTCTAATGCCGTATCCAGATGGGTATTGTAATATGGGTTTTAATTCTATAGACTATGGTTAAATTGATGGTTCTTACCTTATTGGTAAGACAGGGTTAACATGTTCTAAAAACTTAAATATTGTTTGTTTCATAAAACACGCTATAAAAATTCGAATTTGAAGATAAATTAATAGGAAATGTTCGAAATAGCGAAATATTCGCAAAACAAATTAAGTTTTTAAATACAAACCTTTTTTTTTACATTTCAAAATATAAATAATTAATAAAAAGCAGGATCCGAAATAATAGATATCTACTGTACTATAAGATATGCGAAAAACCGCGTTTAGTTACTGAATTACTATAAGCTTTTCAAAAATAATTAACAAAAAAAATCTTGTTTTTTACACTAGAAACTTATTTAAAAAAATGATTTTTGATGAAAAAAAGCTGGAAAAATAAGTCATTTTAAAACCAAAAATTTCAACTGTTTTACGCTGTTTCTCATTCAATGAGTGCGCAGTTTTGACCCACCACTTATAATTGTGTAGATAGTATTGCGTAACTAAGCTTTCTATTCTTAAATTTAATATTTGCTCTTAAGTATTTAATAAGTCTTCTGGTTGGACACTTTAGATTGTTTAATTAGAGTTTAGGCCTAGTTCACACCTATGAAGCAGATGCAGAATCAAGCACAGTGTGAACGCCTGTGAAGTAAGTGAAGCAATGAAGCAGGCGTGAAGCAAGAATATTAAAAAATTTTGATAAACTGCTTCACGTCTTGCTTCATTTAGACTCTTGTTTCACGCTTGCATTATAATATAAAAAAAAGTTTTCTGTAAATCAAAATAAAATGGACAATATTACAAGAATAAAAACTTTCAGAAACTGTAAGGAAATGCCTTGTTTTGCCAGATTAATAAGACAAATTTTTTAAAGAAAGAAGCAAGAAAAGGTTGGCTTTGGGAAAACGTTGTTAGAGAACCAAATTTTGAAGATGGTAGATTTTCATCATTGCTAAAAATTATGAGCCTAAAATTGCATTTTTAAAAGTCAATAAACAGTTAATAATTTTTTTTAAAGTTATTTACAGGGAAAGCTGCTGAAGCTGCTTTCCGAAAACTTCGAAATAAGTATGGCAGGGAGAGAGGAAAGTTAAAATCATCAATGAAAAGCGGTCCCTGTTCTGTAGAAGTAAAAGCTCATCTTTCAGAAATGGACCCATACCTTATATGCGATTTATTGGACCGAGAAAAAATGAAAAATTTTAAAAGTTAGCTCTTACATTAAAGTTCTTGACTACGGACGATGCCGAAATATCGATAAGTTGTTCGTTTCATATTGGAAAAAGTACTGTTAGTAATATTATATCAGAAACTTGTGACGACATATATTTTACATTGAAAGATCCACACGCTATTGGAGCCATTGATAGAAAAAATATTAGGACTGAATGCCTGAAGGGTTCTGGACACTTTAATTATAAAGGCTTTTACAGCATGGTTTTGATGGTAATTTGTGATACACGTTATTGCTTTACTTTATTTGACTTGGGGCAATATGGAGGTAAGAAAGATACCGGTATACTTAATCAATTGGAAATTGGCTCTATGTTTGATGATGGAAAAATATCTTTACCAAGTGCTACTTCACTAAAGTTGTGTTTTTGATCCACTTCCATACTATTTACTTATTGACGAAATATTCACGTTAAAGGATTGGCTTATGAGGCCGTTTCCAGGTAATGGTGCAAAAAAAAACCAGAAAGTGTACAAGTATCGGCAAAATCGGCTTTTAGTTAATGGCTGCAAGGTGGCGTATTTTACTGAAACCTATAAGATTAACGGCTGCGAATGGTCAAAAGTATGTCTTAGCTTGTATGAAATTACATAGCTACCTACGGCAAACAAATGTTGTAACAGTAATTTCGTAGATTCTGAGGATAAAGATGGCAATATTACACCTGGTGAACGGAGGTCTTCAATTGAAAACAAAACTGATGGTTGTTTTCAACGAATCAAAAACATCGGAGGTAGAAGGAAACAAACACGAGCCCATCGCTATGCGAGGTGCTTTGGCTGATTACATGCTCAGTGAAGAGGGAAAGTTATCGTGGATTATTAGAGTAGGCATGTAGAAAAGGCTCAAAACAATAGGAAAGTTAGTAATATATAAACATCTGCTCATAATCATCATAACTGTGTATCTTATGATAAAAACATATTAAAAATACATAGTTGAATCTTGTAAAATGTTTGTGTATTACGCATATCTTGATGAAGGTTTCAGGAGGTTTAAGAATGCACACTGCTTTAAAGTTATATGCGGATGTTTTTATTATAAACATATCTTACATAGAAATAATATTCAAAGAGTTTAAAGATCTGAAAACTTCGACCAAGAGAAATTCAAGGTACATAAATGTATAGTTTTGGATCCAGTGACGTTTAAAGCCTCGTCAAAAGGAATTTGTGGATTAATAAGTATGAAAAACTTTATATACTGTTTATACAAAAATAAAATTTAAGTGGTTTGTTTTCAGTATCTCTTAAAGTTGTTGAAAAAAAACGAACGAACTAAAATGCCAATTTACCATAATAATAAAGAATATATCGCTAAATAATTGTGCTTTAAAAGATGCTTGTTGGTTTGCTTTTGTTTGCTGAGATTTGATTGAAAATAAAATGGCGCATTAGAAACTTTTCCCTACACATAAACGCTCTGGTTTTCTCCCACGGTTCCATGACTTAGGGTAATAATGCGGAATTTTTGCTAAGGCTGGAAAAGCATCGATAAAATCCATTTCATCATTAAAGAAAGTCTTTCTTATTTTCGATTTTACAAAAAACGACGCTGTCTTTGTTGGAACCATAACTACCAATATCAACAAGTATCGAGCATCACATATTCCCATTAGAATTGCACTGAAATACCCTTTGTAATTGTAACATAAGGATCCATTGTTGAGAGGGTTGTTAAATGTTTCTCGTCTATTGACCAATACAATGGGGTAAATTCCAAATATTCATAAAACATTTTGGAAAATACGCTTCCAGTCTCCGGAATTGCGAGTCTTCTTTCGATATAGGTGGTCAAACAACATTCAGCAAGTACTGAAACGGTTCAGGCGACATCCTATCCTTTAAAAAAATGAGGAAACTTTAAATTATTGAAATGGCATTTCGATTTTGATCGGCATGACATGAAATTTACTATAAAGTTATTGAATATTAGCAAGCACATACTTAAAGATTCCACTTTTTTATTTTTAAAACATATGAAAACACTTACTTGAAGTAAACTTCACGATAACCAAGGGCAATTTCTTGGACAAATGTTTGGTAAATGATAAAATTTGTTTTAAAAATATCTCAAATCCATATTTTCCTTTGATTTTTATAAACATAATCTTGTTTTTCTGCGTTTTAATAAAGGATAGAATAAACTAAGCAAAAAATCTTCTTCACCCATCTATTCTTCGGAATATTTTTTCGTTAAAAGTGTATTCAACTAGCGCAATTATGAACGTCTTTTTTCAACTACTGCTTCATTTCTTGCTTAAGCTAAAAATCGCAAACTGTGCAAGCCTACTTTAATTGCATCTGCAACTGCTTCATCGTTGTGAACCAGGCTTAAAACTATGATAAATGCTGAAAAACATTTGGTTTAAAAGTTTTAAACAGTCTTTTAGAATATAAATGATAATTTGAATAAAATAAAATAAATGGGAAGATATTCAAACATAAAATATATTGAAAGACGCGTTTTTGGATTAAGCACTCTGTGATTATCTTTGCACGAATTAAAAAACTTCAATCGCAGCATCTTTTTATGGTGAATCAGAAAACACAAGGCGTAAAGGTGAAGAAAGCTAACAATCTCTGAATCCTCTATAGCTACGAAACAAAATTTTTTTATTCCTTTCAGATTATTGGCAATTATTACTACAATAATAAGATTTCTCGATAAAAAAATCAAAACTATTCCAGGTAAATTTAGCAATTTCAAATTCTTATTTTAATATCGGCTGATTTTTCAAGGCTCTAATACCGTAATACCAAATTCAAATCATAACGTAGCTTTGCAGAGCTATAGACTGCAGCTGAAGAAATATCAATTATTAAAACAATGTATTATTAATTTGCGTTGAAACATTTTAAATAGTTCTGAAAAGCAAAAAATTTCTTTATCTGAAGAAGTCTGTAAATAATTGATTTTAATGAGATGAATCTACATGCATGTTGTGATGTTATTACTTCTCTCCATTGAATTGTACATTAATAAATATCTAATAATAAATATGATTGATAAAATATGCTATTTTTAACGATTACAAATTAATACATAAATCTTAGAGTATTCATTTTTAAACGTGCTTTTTCGTCTCTAGCTAGCTAATAAAACTCCTATGAATTTCTTGTGAGCAGCAGATAACCCGATCAAGTATAGAGTTCTGGGAGCCACTGAATTTGAATAAATTTTCACTTTTTTGTATGTGATATAGATTCAAATAAATTCCAAAAAATGATTCTTGCAGGATTTTGCACTCCAAAACTAAGATTCTATCTTCATACTTGTAATTTCACATTGTTATAATCTAATGTATATCAAAATTACTGGATTTGAATTAGAAAAAATTAGAAGAAAGAACTGCGTTGCAATCATCATCAAAGTGACACGGAATTTGCGATAATGCATTTTTTTCAGACACTTTAGATTAAATTAAATCACTTATTTCAAGACGAGAAACACAAGTTTAAAAAATTAACCTTAATATAAATGGACCGTAAAAATAATTCATGTCATATAGCCAAAAAGCTTGACTTATTCAGACCAAGCTGTTCTTACATGGATCAAACGCTTGGAAGCCATAGATAGAAGGCTTGTAACTTTGTCTCTTCATCAGAGATAGAAATAAAGAGGAAATAGCCACACGTATTAAAGTTAATATCGTCTTGTAAAACTTTAAAAAAAGACATTGTGTTGAAGAAAATTTAGGACAAACCTGAGCAAAGTCTTGTTTATTATTTCTTTTCTTTTTTTCTATAAATGTATTTCTACAATAACATATATAAACCAGGATTATATAAATATATGCAATACAATTAAAAACGTATATCGTGCTCAATTACATAAAACATGCATGAGATAAAAAGTTTTTATTGTAACAGTGAAACGAAAGTTGATTTATGGCTATTCGACGGATAACCCAGAAGACACATCTTGGTAGGGGAACCAATTATTTTTTCATGGAAATCCGTTTTGAACGTGCAGTATCCAAGTTAAACTACTTAGTGTTTAAACAAAAATACCAATGTTTTATTGCTGTAAAAGTTTAATTCAAGCGTTGAGAAGGTGTATTTTTAATAGTATTTTAAATATATTTAGGTTGGATGCGTTTTTTATTTCAATTAAGATGGTATTCCGTAATTTCTGCCCTCGATATTCTGTGTTCGACATATTCGGACATAATTGGAAGTTATTTTATACTTTTTTTGAGAGTTGATCCTGAGGTTGCATCTGACTCACTAGTTATTTGCAAAAAAATTTTCAAAACTAGGCGGGAATTTCTGATGTGTAAATTTGTACAAAAATTGTAGAATTTGATATATATTTATTTTAAAAATGTTTAATATTCTCAAGTTGGCCATAATACTGTAATATAATATATAATACTGCACTGTCTCTACAACATTTGAATGTTAATATTTCACGTTTTTGATTGGATAATCTTTGAAGTTTTGATGGGAGAGTCCCCATTCAACGTTTACATAGGTAATGTGGCTGTGCACAAAACTGAAGTACAAAAAAGACGTCTGGATTTTGAATTTAGGAATTTTCAATTGGCCTCAGTTATAAAACATAACTGAGGCCAATTGTGAAAGTAAGTTTTGATTCAAAAATATTTATGTGTATATTTCAAAACAACGTTTCACCAATAATAAAATCAGGTATTTCAAAGAGTTAGCTGTAGTTTAGAATCATTGATTAATAGAATGGGTAGTTTTAAATGGTTATATTCAGACTGAGGTTCTTTATGAAATAGAGCAAACTTTAGAGAAAACTTTTTTTTGTCGTTAATCGAGAGTTTATTTGCCTTCAGAAATTTATTAAAAGAAATTTATTTAAAGTTGTTTTATGTTTTTACCATGGAGAAAGAAGTTTGTGTCGTCAGCAAACATACTGATTTTTATCAAAGGGGTAGCATTAGACATATCGTTAACTTGAATTAAAAAAAAACTGGACCTAGCATTGATCCTTGTGGCACTCCACACATTACATCCTTTAGGCCAGTTTCCTGAGATGGAGTCGTTAAATTCTTTATAAGTAAGTTCATCATTTGGTAAAATGTTGCTAATTGGGTCACCTAGAATTGTTCCGTGGTCTAAATTAGCATTATCTATTTTCGATGCTAAGCTCGGTCCGACATTTACAAAAAATATTTTTGACTCCGAGTAAATTGCGTTCTCATTTGAAACTTTGAAGTTATTTTTCTGTGTAATTTCTTTAGGCAAGCATGTTTTAATCGTATCTTTACGATCAATGATTTCATTTATTACTCGCCAAACTTTTTTGATATGCGACTGTTTTTTATTTAAAAATTTTGTAGTAATAACTCAATTTCGCTCTTTTTAAGAAATTTTCAAACATTGTTTATATCTTTCATTATATTCTTGATTTCTTGTTTTTAAAAACTTCTTGTCCAAAATTTATTTTCATTTTGAGGATTTTTTCAGTCCGTTTTTCATCCATTTTTTTTGCTTTAAACTTAGGTATCATGTTATAAAACAATTTTGATTAAAACATTTTTAAATTATGTTGTGAAAAGAGGTAGATGGTTGGTTTGTGTCATCAATGTTAAGTGTTTGGTCCCATGTGAGGTGTTTGAGAGATTTTTATTTAAATGAAGAATCAAGGTTAGATTTTGGGTTATTTCAGTTTTCATTTTGTAATTTTTAAAATTGTATTGCCTTTTTGTTTTATTTTGTTTGTTATATTTTTTTAAATTATTAGCTACCTTTGTTTTATTAAAACAAAAAAAAAAAAAAAAAATTATTAATATATGTTAGCCTTGATTTTGTAATAGTTATAAATACTGTTGGCGAGGAAACCACAAATTAATTCTGCCTAGCCCATTATTAGTTACTTATAACAGGCGAGTAATAAAAGCCTAGGGAAATATTTTATATTTTAAAAAATTACCAAAAATTTTAGCAAAATTGGATTAGAGTTTCTAAATTTTCAATCGTTAAAAAAGATTTAAGATGTTTTTGGACCCAGAACAGGGCTCAATAAGATAACTGCATACAAAAACTATAATATAAATTAATAATAAATATCAAAAAATTTTTGTTTAAATTACACTTGATTAGCGCCTGAGCAGGTTGCTATATACCCCATTAACTTTAAGTAAAATTTGCATAAAAAATAAATTAAAAGGTAACACAAATGTAAACCTATGTTGTTGGGATATTTGGGCTGTTGGGATATTTGGGCTGTTGGGATATTTGGGCTGTTGGGATATTTGGGCCAAGCGACAAAAATTTTCTGTTCGGTGAAAATTTAAATCATAAGCTTAAAAACTAATTGATTACTTACGATTATAATTAATTACAACCCTGCTGACCATAAACCTTGAACTAGATATCAGCCCTGCTGACCACTTATCTTAGACCAGATATCAACCCTGCTGAACATTAGCCTTGGACTAGATATCAACCCTGCTGACTATTAACCGTGGAATAGATATCAACTCTGCTGACCATTAACCTTGGACTAAATATCAACCCTGGTGACTATTAACCTTGGACTATAATACAACCCTGCTTACCATTAGTCTTAAATAAGATAACAACCTTGCTGACCACTTACCTTGGACCAGATATCAACCCTGCTGACCATTACCCTTGAAATAGATATCAACCCTGCTGACCAATTATCTTGGACTAGATATCAGCACTGGTGACCATTAAACATGGACTATGATATCAACCTTGCTGACCATTCGCTTTGAACCAGAATCAACCCTGCTGAACATTAACATTGGACTAAATATCAACCTTACTGACCATTAAACTTGAAATATGATATCAATCTTGATGACCATTTGGCTTGGACTAGATATCAACTCTGCTGACTACTACCTATGGACTAGATATCAACCCTGCTGAGCATTAACCTTCGACTAGATATCAACCCTGCTGAACATTAACCTTGGAGATCATTAGTAAAAAAATTTCCTGGTATAGGTTTAATTTTCACTCAACACCTCTTCCTCGTAAATAAAGACAGTTCTTAAGAGAGCCTATATGCTATCTAAGAAGGAAGATAAAGCAGATAAAGCATTAGGTGAAAGTTGAAAATGAATAAAAGCATAGCCATTTCGGTTTATGATGTAACAAATCGGGATTAGGCCAAATTTTTCAATAGAATTTGCAAAATAGTAAGGAAAATTTTACTTTCTTTCTTCTTTTCTTTAGTTTACCACAAATGTTTGTATGAAAAAATATTCAGTAATGCGACCAATATGTCGTAAAAAGCGAAATCTTGATAAATTGATTGATAAATTAAAAAAAAAACTTTTTTTGTAAATTTAAGGATGACACCATTGGAACAATGAAAACTGAATAAAGATCTTGTGGAAACTCAAAAGTGAGGAACCAAATTCAACAAGCGAATTTTTCTAAAAAAAATAAAATAAAAAAAACGAAAATCTAATTAATAATGAGAAGATTATCTACGAAATTAGTCTTGATATTGATGAAGAACATGTCCATGCAACAAATTATGAACTAATTTTAGACAAAAAAATATTTTCCCTTTAAAATATCCATCGTCTGATCTTGCGAACCGTATGACCAAAAAAATCCTTGAAATTATAAAAGATTTAAATTAAATTAGAGCTAACGTCTTGCTCTACTACCTTACTTTTCAGTTGTTGCAAAGCCACATTAGAGTAGCCCTGATTAGTTTTTCTCTACATTTTGAGAGAGGGCTTGAAATTTCAGGGAAGATACTACTAACAAAATTAATTTGTTAAATCTGGCTTTAGAGATGTGCAAGCCTTTAAATGAGCCAAATCCAGATTTTTTTATGACAAAAGCATTTATTGGTTATGTATAACATTCCACTCTCACACATGAAACACTCGTTGTCATAAGTTAAATGTTCCTTCGTTTAAAACTTTCAAGCATGGTAAATATTCATTTAAATATCAGTGCATCATTGGCTTGGAAATTTTTTTATCACTAAAACTACTTCCAAAAATATAGCTGATATATTAGACTTAAACACAATTCAATTGAAAAGAATTCTGATAAAGTTTATATCAGCTTCTGATGAATAACGTCTTTAAAACATTACAGCATAGGCTGGCATTGCATGACGTCATGATACCGGACTTTATATATAAATTGCATACTTTTAAAATAATGGGTGTCATACCTTCTTGTTAGTTTATTAAACGAATGGCTCCCACCATAGGCTGCAAATCCAACTATAATGTGTATATATAATACAAATGTAACTTAATTTATCTTTTGTAACCTTGTATATGACAAATAAATTATATGTTATATTATATCATTGTTATCGGTGTCTGCAGATCTGGCAAAAGCAATTCTATTACTCGAACCCATGGCTAATTTTCACTGAACAAAGTTCTGTTATAAATTCATACCTTACCAATTAATAACGATTAGTTGTGTAAATTTTTTTTTTTAGTTTAAAAAAAGTCTATAAGCAACTGTAATAACAAATTTGGTGTTACTGAACTAAACTTCGCCTTTGATATGCCACCTGTTTAGCAGAAACTTGATAGCTCTGTCATAATAAAAGTTGTATATAAATATGCGTCTCCATAACCCAATCAAAAACTTTCTGTGCTCTAAACCTTTAACTTAGCTACGTATTTCATTTTAAACTACTTCCCATAAGGAAACGTTTTCATTTTGTGGGGAAGCTTAATTCCGGCTTATATATATATATATATATATACATTTATATGCATATATGAAGTAGAAACTTGAGATTGTTTCCATGATTTCCGAACAAAAATAATTGGCCGTGAAAATTCACCTTGTTGAAATTTTTTTTAATTGAATGTAATTTTTTTCCGTTAATAAGTCGCTTTCAGCAAGGCTAGAAGCTACTACTAGGCAGGAAGCTAAAAGTAGAGATAAAAAAATAAAGCAGATCTTAAACAGCCTGAGAAAGATAATGGTTGACGTTAAATTTAAAGTATTAGAGATAATATTCCGAAAACAATCAAAATGCGGAGAGTTCCACAAGCGAACATCACATAGGAAGATCTTTACTGTTAAAATAAAGCAGCATATGAAAACCTTTGTGGTTCTTGGGAACGTCGCAAGTGAAGACGTTTTTTTTTTTCTTCTTTTTTTTTTTTTTAAATCAACAGAACAGTTTCCATGGAATTATTTATAGAACAGTGACAAAGAGGCCATATTTCCAAGATGGGACTGTGATTGAATATTCGAATAATGATTAGAATCAACAAGGTTGAGGATACAAAATATAGAGTTGGGAATATTATTCAATACATGGTCGAGCGTTGCAGTAATAATAAGCTTTGGAAACTTCGTTTTTAAGAGTTTTGAAATTTTTTACATTAAGCTTTCACAAAAACGCTGTCTTTCAGTATTTTCACAAATTTCCTTTTGATGAAGTCCAGTTAAAATTTTAGAAAAAAAGTTAATCAAAATTTCTGTGACATATCATTTTGGTGATATGAAAATGATATTTCGAGGAAACTGTCTATCTATGATAAAGAAAATATCACACTTGACAGGTTACACACAAAAGCATATTTTTTCATAATTTTATTTAGGGTGCATGCATAAGGCGGTTAAAATATTTTGTGCAATCTTACCTAGTGTGTCTCGAAAGTTACCAATATAGTCTAAATTTAGTTCAGCCTGTTATGGTTGCAGTGCCGTGCTGTCAAGACTTTGTTTTCTGAG
>JAUZNK010022501.1:0-5000 GCA_035046665.1 Euphysa ruthae | reverse complement strand
TGGCACCAGCTATAACAAACCCAAAGGAAAACTTCCCATTGACGTCAGGAAAGCTATTCTTCCTATATATAACACTCTTTTCAAGGAGGAAATGCTGCAAAAGTGTCTCCATGAAAAAACGAAAGATGCCAACGAGTCGTTCAATGGCACTATTTGGAACAAAGTTCCTAAATCGACGTTGGTCTATATATTCTTTGTTTCGGGGTATATGATGCCATAAGCCACTTTAATTATGGAAATAGCGCTGCGTTGGATACATTACAATCATTCAACATTAATCACAGCGCTCATATGACAAAATTTTGTAGTGTCGTCATCACTTTCCGCAAACGATTATCGGTGTACAAGGTATCGTCACCCCAGAAGAAGCGCCGAAAGATCATCAGACACTGAAAAAAGCAAAACCAAGATAAAAAATTTGAAAAGGAAGGACCCTCTTATGAAGCTGAAGGCTTTTAAAATCATTGTGGTATTTATTACATTTACTTTTATTAGGTTATGAGTAATCTTCTTTAAAATTTACCGCAGTGTTTCTTTAGCAATTTTAGCAATTTTTCAGTTTATTCAATAGCCGGTCGTGCTGTCATTTCACAACCACATATTCATTAGTCCTCATTTTTTCCACACTTGTTTTAAAAGGTCCATTCTATGACCTAAAACTAACAGTAAAGCATTTAAGTCATTACCTTTTTATTGGGATTTCCGTACAAAATTTTGGTCAAAACATTGATAGCACTTAGAGATTTTCCAGAAAGTTGACTATTGAGCATATGAGACATTAAAATTAGTTTTAAGTGATTGCTTGTGACATGATTGAACTCTCTACCAAGTTCTATGTCATTTTGATAATTGTTTTTGAAATTATAAACCGATCAGTTTCTTTGATAATCTGGGTCTAAACCACCACTGTGAAGCCGCCATTATGGATTCTTTTTTAGATTACATTTTTTCTGCTAATTATATTTATTAGCATCATTTAGCCCAACAAATTTCAGAAAAATGTCTCATTATCAGAAAAAAGGCTTGTTTATGAGGAATCACCCTTAAATTTATGAATTTTAAAATTCGGAGTCGTTATCACTGCAAAATTCTTAAACTATTTGTGACAATCTTACATTAAAAATACAACTGAAAGTCGCTTGAAATCAGGCACAGTGTTAAATTACATGAATATGAAGTGAATGAGCAAAAAAATTTTAAACATAAGTTTAATACAAATTTTATACGACTTCTAAAAATTCATAATGGCGGATTTAGTGAAAAACAACGCTTGCTCATATTACTATTAAATTATAAATCCAAAAAATTTTTCACGCTCAATCACTGGGTATATCATTGGTGAACGTTTTACTGAAAACTTCAAGTCTTAAGGACAAGTAGTAATAATAAATATTCTCTAGGTATATATGTCCTCGTCGTTTTCATTATCAATAAAACATATTTTGACAGCCGTGATTTACTTTCTTTGCAATAAAAAAAGATCAGTCAGTTTGGTCCAATTTCTATACCTTACTAGACAAAATGCGTTACTAAGAGCATTGCTATAGAAAACTTTGGAGTACCTAACAGCTAAAAAAACCCCAAAAAAATTAATTTTTGCTGTACAAATTATATTAAATGATACATCATTGGAAAGGAAAAAGAATGAAGGTCCTGAAAATATCAAAATTATGATTTTGAACTTTTTTCGAAAAGAATTTAGGGGAACTACCTTAAAGTTATAAGTTTTAAAGCTTAGATTACGATAGACTAACGATAAATTTAAAGTTTACACCCTGTGTGCGGTCGCACATAGAAGTGCTTTTCGCACTATTAAATAAAATGATGTCGTCCTTTCAAATGCCTGATATTCTTTGAAATACTTTTTTCACTCTGAGAAAATTTTTGTCATATGAAATAGCTTTCGCACATTTTATAGTTATGACAAATAATTTATTGCAAAAAAATCTTTTTTTTTTTTATAACTGCTAAAATACGGAGCGTATTGGAGAAAAGTATTGTGCTATACTTATGAGCGAGTTTGAAAACGAAAAACGCTATAAGTATATATTTTTTAAACCATTTTAACGGCTGATTTTTCAACTTTGCAAATATATATCCCCTAAAAACTAAAAATTTTGATTTTTGTCCTTACGACAGAGTATATATTCAATTTTTAGGCAGCATTCCTCTGTCTATTTATTAAAAAAGGTATCCCTTGGGTGTTGATGGTAGTTTACATAACAATCAAATGGATTATGACAATAACAAAGGAACCAATAGATTTAAAATTTTCAGTTGAATACACAAATTTTATGAAGAAATTAGTTTATGAGGAAACCTAGCATTTATTACAAAATAAAATAGTCGCTTGGCTGTCCTTAGAATTACTTTAATTTGCCGTTTGTCGGTCGGTCGGCAAATACTTATTTTTGGTTGTTTTTTTGCAGAAAAAAATGTGCTTAAATCTCTTATTTCAATCTATCTAAAGGTTCACATACGACAGAAGTCCTAATTTCTCCATATAATAGTTTTCTGGCATTTATTGAAGCTCTTTTTCATATCTAGTAAGTCGCCATTTTGTTTGTTTATAAAATAAAAATTGCAAATCTTACGTAAGCCGAAAATAGTTACGAATCGACTTTTTTTTCATTTTGGAGTCGGGAATCGGAAGGTTTAATGCAAATTAAAAGTAACTTTCTCAATGCCGAGTCAAAATTATTACGATCGGAGAATTTTTGCTGGATTCGGTCGGAAGAGCTTATTTTAACTTAATATTCCTTTCACCTTGTGCACAAAACTTTGTTCTTCAATTTCTCCTTGGATATCACCTGTCAAATTTGAACCTGGTCTGTTTGGAGATTTGATTTATTTTATTGGCGATCAAGTTAAAACAGAAATAAATTTAAATTTAAGGTATTAATGAAAGAGTCAGTTGCTATTAAAAGCAGTAGTAAATGCTTGTGATAAGTACTCTGCTAAATTTTTTGGTTTTTATTGGTTAATATTTTAACAATTTTGAGACCAATGCTCCAGCGACTTAGGCATTTGTATATATAATAGCTTAAATTTTAATTCTGATTCAATTGAATTGTTTGATTTAGTTTTGGTAAATAAGAACTTTAAATTGTAAGCAGTTTTTGTATAACAATGAATTTATCTACGTTGCTTCTGGAGTTTGCCAGATGATAAAACTGACCATTATTGTGAGATTTCATTGATGGTGACTTCAAGAAAAAAATTCAGTTTTATAAAGACATTATACGACTTACAGGAGAAGAGGTTGAAATTAGCTAATAAGCTGCTACAGAAATATATTGAATGGTGCAAGCTAAAGAATTCCTAATAAAATTTAAATAGACATTTTTTTTTTGTTAGGAAACAGAAGACATTAATAATTTTATTAGAACAGCTGACAAATTATTTGTAAAGCTTAATTCAAAATTTAAAAATTTAATTTAATTTTACATGGCAAACCTTTTGTTGTAAACAACATAAATCGATTTAACATACGATTTCCGGTTTATTTTTAAAGTTATCTTACAGTTTAATAATGATGCTAGTAACACGAACAATGTTTATATGTGGTACGGAATTTCATTACGTAATCGAATTGGACAATTAATTATGATAATTATTCGTAATTTTTGAATTTAAGAGCAGTTTTTTCTGGTTTGGAAGAGTTGTTGCGTCGCTTTACTATAGAGAGATAGTGCGAAAGTATATGTAAATTTTATGATTTAATGATAATTTTAATATAAATTGAGATATTCAGAGCGAACTTCAATGACTAATGGTAATAGTGCATAGAAAAGCAGACAATTGACATTTAATGGTTATTTATAATACATTGGACTAATTAATTGTAAGAAACTGATACTGAAGTTTCATTATTGATGAACATTGTTTCTCATTTCAGGTTTTCTTTAGTGTTAGTGATTTTGAGTCCCGAGGTAAGGCCTGAGTTCCTGTTGGGTGTGTCAGATAAACCTAGAGATATATACAGTCATATATTTGATAAACATTCCCAACATCTTTCAAAAAACCGTTCACTTTCTTTAATAACCACGGCTAACGGTAAGAACATTTTAAGAAACTTGTCACTTATCTCAGTTAATTAAAATATATCTTTACTTCAGCACTTCAGCATAGATGTAAGAAGTTTGTTTTGAAGCTGATTACTGCTTCAAATATTTTTCACTTTTTTAGCTTTTTCTGCTTGCTAAATTTATCACTTTTCTTATTAAAAAATTATTTGTTTCAACAATTTCATCTAGAATTAGTGTTTGCTTTTTTTCGTGAAAAAATGGTTTTGATAAAATTAATCTAGATGTTGTGCAGCTGAGATGTACTTTAAAGAAAAGTTCGATTATAAGTTTGTTTGTAATGTTAAAGCATGATTAATATTTATCCGTTTGTAGTAAAGTGGAATAAAGGATCATTATCTATTTTAACAATATCTAGTCCACACCTAAGGATTTTGATAAAATTACTAATTACTGTCTGTAATAGTCTTTTTGTATTTTGTTGTAAAAAAGAGACCTCCACTTAAATTTCAGGTTTTATTGACAGAAACTTGATAAATAATAACAATCGTGTCGGTTAACTGAAGTTGACTCTACCCACCAACAACGCCAAAGTGAAGTAGTTAACAACAAGTCTAAATATTCTTCTTAACAAACAATTATTTGCAAATCTATCCGTCTAAGCTTATTCATTGATGGAGATATTTATTAATAGGCCTGATTTTTATTTCTAGTTTAAGCAGGATTTTGTAAACCATTAATAATGGCCAATATTAGGTTTCTGATGGCTTCATTTTTATACCATTGACACAAAATAGATTGTAGGAATAACATCTCTTTTGTTGCTTAAAATTAATGATCTGAAAACAAAATTTATTTGAAATGTTTTTCAGCTCATTGACGAGAAAATTGTTATTAGCGTTAAGAGATAAAACGCATGTCATGAGTTATAAAATTTTTATTGAGCGATTTATATGATTATGTTCTTTGACGGAG
>JAUZNK010022490.1:2557-20450 GCA_035046665.1 Euphysa ruthae | reverse complement strand
TAAAAAAACAAATGGTGGCAAGGTTAGGCACAAAAGTTGTCTGTCACAACAATATTTCCATTGTATTCCTGTTATACATTACACACAAAAATATAGAGAGATTGATTCAGCATAGTAAAAAAATTTTAAAAAAAATGTTTTTTATTTTTTTTACAGAATTATAGTCTATATTTACTAGGTCTGCAAACTATATCCAGAGAGGTAAAAATGTTTCCTTGATCTTATGATCCAATGAACTGTTGTTTATCTAAGGGCGGCCCAATTAATTATTGTTTATTTCAGTTTTATTGTGCTACTATTTTAAGGTCATCGGTTTTTCTTTTTTTTTTCTTTTTTTTTAAACCGTATTTCACTGTTATATTGTTAATTATTATCTTGAATAGTAATAATAAAAAATAAAAGTAGAATGAAATTTATAAGTTTGATTTTAAGCAAAATTTTCTTTAAAATTTGTTTTATAGGACATTAAAATTAAAAATTATCACATTAAAAAATAATGGCTGACTTAGGGAAAGGTCAGCAAAGACCTTCACCACAAATAGAAAAATTGAAGTCAACTGAAAAACGAAGAAAAAGTGTTATGATGACGCATGATATGCTGCGTGAACGACAGGTAGTTTGAATGTTTAATATTTCTACGTAATTGATACATAACTGTTAAAATCTCTTAGATAAGTTTTGGATTTTTTAGGACAAGTTTTTTTTCAGAAAATGTAAATTTATTCTTCGCTTTTGTTCGTCATGAGAAAAATGGCACTTAAAGTTTTATTATGCTTTTCACCATATCAAAATATGTGTATTATAAAATTAAGTTTTAAATTTGTTAAATTAAAATTTTTAAATTGTTTTTAGGGAGTAAAATTAATAGCTTTTAAAACCAAATGGTTTATGCATAACAGTTATTTTGCTTCTGCTTTTTTGTTTAGAGTAGAATCAATAATTTGCATACAAATAAGCACTTAAACATTCATTTAACATTTAAACATTTGTTCACCAATTTATTAGTATGGTGTATGGTGTATGTAGAAAGATGCCAGTATGGACCAATGCAATATCAAAAGCTCTATTTGAAAGATTTGATATTTGTATAATTCATATTTAGAATAAGATTAAAGCTACTAAACATGCAGCAAAAGGTTTGCTTACTGATGAGTACAAATACATTTTATCGCTCGTGGCATTTAAGTTAGAGCTTGCAATTGACGTTGTCATTGATTTTGCTGTTGAATCTGAAGAAGTTAGTTACTTATTGAAATTTTTTTGTTTGGCCACTTTGTTTCCTGTCAATTTACCTTCAAATTTAGTTTTTTTCAATATTTTATGAAGTTTGGAAAAGTAACGGTTTTAGATTTTTGCAAAAAACATTTTTTTGAAATTTAGAAATTGTTATTTTTTCTTAATTTGTTTTTTTCAAATATAAACATCAAGTTTGGTCTTTAACATCAAGTTTTAAGATTTTATAATGTTTGACGTTTTGTCTTTTATTAACTATTCCAGTGCCAAGGATAATAAAGAAATCCTGTAAAGGTTGGAAGCAATCTCCTAAAATTTTGTTTAAAATTTATGTTAATAACATAATAAATAAATAAATTGTAAAGCTAATTCAATTAATTAAATTTCTTATTCATTTTGTTTTCATTTTTTTGCTGGTACTATTTTAGTAAAATTTATGAATTAGGTATGAATTAGGGCGGTGAAAAGTGATCAGTGAAATCTGCAAACCCACACAGCATGTTGCTTAAAAAAAAGCCAAATGTGTTATTTATTAATAATACCAGATGATTATCTGTTCTGCTTGCTGTAGAAAAATGGTTCATTATCAGCCCTCGGGGTTAGAAAAAATTGTCGGCTGCTAAAAATTGCCAGCGTAGGCTATGGATACTGTGGCAATTTCACTTTTTGTAAATTTCTTATGTTTCTAATTATGATATACTGGCTCTGTCTTTAATATTTTTTTAGTTATCCAAGTCCTTATAACTTGATAGTTATGAGGACTTTACTTATATAACTTTAACAAGTCCTTATAACTCGAACAGAAAAATCAATAACTAGAAATAAATAAATTACAAAATAAGGATGATTAAAATTTGTTCCTAAAATAATTCATCTGCACAAGATATGTCTGAGTCTTCGTCAGACGAAGGAGATATCAACTTTAACTTAATATCTACAAGATTGCAGCCTCACTCCAGCATCTTAGTAATTTTCGCCATGTAGGGAGAGCGTTTTGATCCATGTGATTGTACCTTTCTGATTTGAAATCTTTGTCACAACGAAATTGAAGCATTTCCAAAGTTTCATGTTTCAGACTCTGACGTTCCTTGGCAAGTTGCTGCCAAAGAAACAAGAAAACTCGTTCACATTCTGTGTTGGATAATGGAAGACTGATCAATAACTCAGCAACATATGTAGAATATTTTTGTAACCAAGACCATGCTTCAATCGAAATAGTTGAAGCCAGCAACATGTAGAGGAGCTTTTACTTAAAAATTTAATGACATGGTTGTACAACACGGTGAACTCTGCCTTTAACGAATCTAGTACACATCCATTTGCGAAAAGCAGGTTTTCGTTTCGAGTAACAATAGTCTACTGAGGTGTAAAGATTGTCCACATCCATGCTGCTGTATGATGCTGTGTGCAAAATTTGTGCTGTGGCTTGGATAAAGGGGTTCCTTACCAAAGAATTGTATTGCTGGGTCATTGATTCTTCTAATTTGTTCAGAATTTCATTAGCCTTGGCCAGCACATCACGAAATGCTTCTTCAATTTTTCCCTTGTGTAAATAACCATGGTACATGGTGTAGTTGTTGACAGGATTCTCTCTTCGTTCTCAATAAAATTTAAATTTTTTTAGTTTAATTACCATAAAGAGAGCTTGTTGTTTCAAGTCTCCATCGAAGAAGAGATTTTTGGAAAAGATAATGAATATCTGTGTAGTTTTTTCAGTTTTAGGATCAGATGAATGAAGGCATATTTAACAGCTAACTCAAACTTATGTGATGGACAGAGCATTAAAAGATACTGATCACCCATTTCTTGGCTTGGCAGGTTGCATACTGACCTGTTTACTACTGCCGCATCACTACACATCCCTAATTCATTATCTTTCCATTCAAAATTAATTTTAAGTTTTTCAATTGCATTGTCCACTGACTGCTTTAAGCACATTGCATTGCGTTCTTCCGGTTCTTCGAGAGCAATAACTGAACTTCACAGCCCCATTTACACAGGCTTTGATGGCGAACAGTTCTTTTACTTCAACGCATTTGCTACCACTATCAGAAAATACATTGTAATTATTTAAAGTACCAATGTTTAGAGGTTCAGTTAAATTTTTAAATTGCTTACTTTGTGCTATATATTTTATTATCTCTACTCCACTTTTATCATTAAGATACACACCTACCATGTATACCTACACACTTACCATGCATACCTACGTACATACATACCTAAATCAAAAGGGTGTTCATTTTTTTTCTAATTTACCAATACCTGAATATGACTGGAATGAAAATCCCTTTTCACATATAAATTGAGCAAGCCTAAAATTTCTTAAAGTTGTGCCTTTTGAATGGTGTTAATTTTTTGAATTAAGGGTCTCATAAGGTTTTGATTATAAGCAGATGCTACGTTGTCATCATTATGCCGTAATCCTTCATTACCATACCGTGCTAGTGGAAAAGAAGTTTGTTCTTCCTGCAAGCATAACATAGCAACCACATGGATGTTGATTTTCATCAAATGTTTCTCAAAATTAGCTTTCTTAATTACAGAGGTTCCCTTATTAAAAACATTAATTTGGTCTGCATATTTTTTTGAAGGATGCTTCCTGGCTAGTTTTCTTAGTTCAAATTCTAAGGAGGGAAAATCTTGGCAGGTTTTACAAAATGTTTTAGCAACTTCTTCCTCATTTTCTACCTTGTATCCCACAGTAGTAAATTACCAAATTTTAACTGTTTTCTGCTGGACCATATTTCAACCTAAGAAACCAAGAGAAAGGTGATCAACTAAGATTAATAAGAAAAGAACTTAAAAAGTTTTGTTCATATTAACAAATGAATATAGTGGAACGGCTAATCATCTTTTTCAGGAATGGCTAAATTATGAACAAAAAACCTAATTTAGCAAGGAAAGGCATAAAACAAAACCGCGGCTACTACCTTTTGCCACTGCTAATTCTGAGGACCGCATTATTTGTTGTTAGAAAAAGTGTTTTCTGCATAGATTTTATCTGTTACATTTTTAGTTAAAAAAATATATATATATAATTATTTATACACACACAGATACACACACACACACACACACACACACACACACAATTATTTAAGCGTGACTTTCATTGGAAAAAAATTGTAGTTTGAATGTTATTTTTAGGGCATGGAATTGTTTAAAGACTTTTTGAAATTGAATGGAAGGAAAACTCTACTTTTCTTCTATCAACAATGTCATGAAGGAAGCGGTATGTGATTATTTAATTTATGTAATTCTTATTTTGAGGGTTAGCTGTAAAATTTTAATGGGTTAATTTTTGTATGAAGAGCGACGGAGTTTTTTATAGGATGTTTTTAAAGTGTGGAGGAAAATTGTAAAAGAGAATAGAACATAACTTTGATTTTTTGTTGGTTTTTTTCTCAGTAGTTGTTTAGATAATTTTGTTAACTGTCATCTAAAGTTTAATTTGATACCTAAATTTCTTTTCAATGACGAGCAAATCATACATCTTATGTTATATCTAAAAACAAAAACACAACAAAGTTGAAAATATGTGCATGTAATTTGTTGGCTTTCATTTAGAAGTAGTTAAATATTGAAGTTAATCATAGTCTTTTTTTCAAAGTTTTTTTTAAAAGGACTGAGTAGCAAATTTTCATTTCCAGCGAGAAAATTTTTCCATAAATTAGACCATTTTATAAACTATAAAAAGCTATTTAAAGAAAATCGAGTAACGTGAGATGACTCAAGAGATGTAAAATTGTTGTCAGCTTCATTACACTTAAAAACACTGACTTTGAAACAATTTAATTGGAAACAATAGATTTAATTTTTTCTGTGAATAGATATAAAAGATTAGATTATCACCAGTGAAATATTTTAAACATTCTTTAAAAGCCCATTGTCTTAACTGAATCATTTTTTTTGATATTTTAGTTCAGCTAAAAGCTTGCTAAAATTAAAAAAAAACATTCATCAAGGGTCTGTTTAAGCTGTGTATTGCCTTTTTTATTTCACATCTTGACTAGCTCTTATAAGTAAGCCTCTGGATGAAAAAAACATGTTATCAATGTGAAAATTCTGTTTTTTTTTTTTTGTTTTTTTTTATGTTTTTAAAAAGCTATAAGGTTCTTCACAGGATACAATGGTCACAACCAAAGGTTTTTGGTAAGTTAGTAAATTCTATCGCAACATAAATACTTTGTTCATAGTTTCATCTTTGACTGTTTTTAACCTGTAGAGATATATATTTTTTATTAGATTTAGAAGAATCTTCTTTATTAAAAGCTTTTAAAAGAAAGCCTGAACATTGCCAAACTATATTAACGGCCTTATCAAAGATTTTTGTGTTAACCTCTAAAATTCTAATATCTAAACTGTCTATTTATGGTGTAAACTATAATGGCCATTTTAAGAAAAGAATTCAAAAATCATTTTTCAGCTCACTAAACTCAGTTCCCATTTTATTTCATGGCTCAAAATTATTCTCGGTGTTTCACAAAGCTCTATTCTTGATCCTATTTTCTTTATTTTTATTTTTTCGTAATCTTTTGTGGTTGATTGAAGAGAGACGTGCAATGTTGGTTAATTTTAGGCATGGAGATTCGTACACGTGCTATTCAACATACGCAAGATGAGCATCCTATGCAGTTATTTATTACAGACGGTACTTCAAAGCCACTAAATGGAATACTATTGTATTTTGTTCGTCCAAACAATAACAAGCCTATTAAAATTAACAACATTCATGAGGTATGTAATGAATTATCAGCAATTGCAATTTTATAATACATTTAGTAAAGTGTTTCTGAAAAAAGTATTTGTAAGGAGACCTTTTCTTTGTACTCAAGCCTACGAAATAATGCCATTGCCTTTCTGCTGTCCAGTTTTTACCTCAAATCTTATAAATCTTGTTTTTAAGGCTTCATAGAATCTAACGGTGAGGATAACTTTTCCCTGGCTTTTTTCTGAAACCAACGCCCCTGTGGCTACCACTTTAGCTTTCTCTGGAAGCAGCTTTTGTTTGGCTAACAAGAAAAAAGACGAGTATAAAAATAAAGACGTAAACAAACATAAACATAAGATATCATTATTAATTAAGAGAGTAAATATAATAAATGCAAATTATGTTATAAAAAAATAAAATCGTTGTATAAAATGTGCACTAGAAAAAATTATTAGAATTTTTTTAGCAATGTAACAAAATGATGAGAGTGTTTAAATTTTAATGAATTGTTTAGACTTAATTTATATAGAAAAATAAGCAGCGCTTATGTTATGTAATGGAATTTGGATAAGAAGTTTTTAGAAATTTTATCCTTTTCTGTTCATAAACGAATCTTTAATGACAAGAACGGTTTATTTGTTTTGATGAAATAAGTTAGTATTATATATTCATCATTTCCAATTTTTGACATTTGGTTGGTTAATTAAGTTCGTTATCTGGCTGATACTTTTCAAAAAATTATTTTTAAAATTGTGGTAGTAATAGTCTATTTCATTTTCTAATTTGGTCATATACATGTTGAAACGACCACAGAAAGAGGCACTCCTATTGTGCATTTACCAGTTTGTTTCAAATAGTTTGAATTAAATAAGAAAGTGTTCTTTGTTGTTAATTCACAATAAACATTTCAGTATAAACTTAATGCATATCTTTGGTGAGTTATTATCATAAGTTTGCAATAAGAGACAATTTATGGTGATCATAACAAGAGTAATCGCAATTCTACATGCATTCCTCATCTTCTTGAACTTTTATTGATTTTTATTATGACGGGTAAATCGTTAGTGTTCTTAACGGTATGTATGTTCAGCGCTCAATGCGTAACAATGGTTTTAAATATGATCCAATAGCTTGAGCAGCGGTATATGTATAAGAAAAAGTTTCGGCAATGATTGGTAGAAATTTATGTTTGTTTAGAGTTGATAAATAAATAGCGTGGAATTTGTGTGTTTTCGTATTGTCATAAATTTTAGCTGGCTGGTTTGAAGATTGAACCATTTTATCGTATTTGCTATAGTTTTTTGAAATTATACGTTATAGAAAATCTTTCATAGTTTATCTTCAGTAGGATTATTTATTTTATATATTTATGAAAGAAGCTAACTGAAAAAAATCTCTAAATACTAATATTTTGACCTTTCCACAGCAATGGATTTTAAAATGAAGAAGGAATTTTAGTATATCACGTCCACTCTAGTTGTCCGGATTTTGTTCATTTTTAGACCAGATTTTTTTGCAAATTGTCTTTTTGCAAAACTAGCTGTTATCATGTTTTTTTAGACTTTTTGAGTTCTCATAATGGCAGTAAGAAAATTTTTCTTTGGTAGAATATTAAATCATAATTTCCATGTTATTATGGCTTTTCCTGGTGTAAATCACACTTTATTGCATAGGAAATACCTCTTCATGATAAAGAAAAGTCTGAAATTAAATTCCTAGCCCTTTTAATTCATTTTCTCTACAAAGTTTTAATAACAGTATATGATTAATTATAATTTTTTAGGATAAAGTTTAATCATCACCATTCTGGTAGCAAGAATTTTTTTCAATAAATGACAAATTGCACAGTATGGATATATAATGTGATCCTGTGATCTTGTTTTATTTATGAATTTTTTGCACATAGGTATTACTTTTGACTCATTGATTTGATTTTTTTGAATTGACTTCCATAGTTTTATGCTTTTGCTGATAAATAATCAACTTTAAAATGATTTGTAGGGGAAATAGGTAGGTATAAGAATTAAGTTGGAGTTCTAATTTCAACTGAGCAATGTTTTATTTGACTTGTAGGAAGTTTGCTTTGGATCTATGGACTGTTCAAACGGATGTGGAATTTTACATGCTCTGTCTGAAATAATGTCAAAAATATACATGCCTGCTGTACAAACTCTTGAAAAATGGGGAGATTTGGACACTACACTACAAGGGGTGGTTGCTCGCAAAGAATTTGTTAAATCGATTGGAACTTTCAACCATTTTATGGAAAGTAGGATTTGTTAACAGCATCATAGCATAATTGATTACAATTAAATGGTTTTTTAGTAGAAATTAAGTTTTATGCCAAAGTTTTTAGGGTTTTAACTTTTTAGTTTAAAAATTATTCTAAATTGAGCATTGATAATTATAGACCTATATCTTTAATATAAACTTCTTGAAAAACTTATTTATAAAAGATTATATAGTTTCTTGAATATATATAACTGTCTTAGTGATCTTCAGTTTGGCTTTCCAGCTAAAAATTTGACTTCTCATGCCATTATTAGCATAACTGAAAAAAAAGAGATTCTCTAGATAATGACAGTTTTGCTTGCAGTATCTTTATTGATTTAAAAAAAAAACATTATGGTGCACGTGGGGTTCCAAAAAAATGGTTTATGTTTTACTTACACAACCATAAACAATTTGTATCAATTAATGGTTTTAAGTCTTCAGTTAACTCAATGCTCAAATTGCTTTTCCCCAAAGCTCAGTCCTAAGTCCCCTCTTGTTTTTAATATATATTAATGATATAAATTTATATAAATATATTAATGATATAAATTCTTCTGTTAAAAATTTTTATTGTGCATCATTTTGCTGATGACACAAACCTCTAAATCTTGTGTAAAAATAAATTATGGTCTTAATGGTATTACTAACTGGCTTAATTAATGCAAACCGTATTTCTATGAATATCAGCAAAACCGAACTCATTATTTTTGAAGATTAATTGAAATGACGAGCACTTGTCATGGAAATCTCATACTGATAAACTGATTAAAAAGCTAAACAGATAAAAAATGCGCTTTCTAAAATATGTCATTATGTTAACAGCAGTACTATTCTTTCACTTTATTTTGATTTATTCTCACCTCATATGAGTTACTGTTGTCAGATTTGGGTCAAAATGGTAGTCAATATTTAAACAAGGTGGTAAAGGGTTACAACATAAAACTTTAGTGGTTGGGTGGCCCTTTTATTGAATCACAAATATTGTGAATTTAAATATTATGTGGATTGTTTTAAGGACAATTAAAATTTAAAATTAGGCGACCAAAAATTGTTACTTTATATACCTTTGTCAAGACAAGTATTAAGCTCAAAGTCACATAATATAGGTATATATAGATATAATATAGGTATAGACAAGGTCATTCTTACTTATGATATGTTTCTTCATTTACCAATAATAAATTATGCTACAAGATTATAAAATTACCTACAAATTACTCAAGAATGCAGAAAATTGGGTATACTCTTTACAATTAAACAAAAAATAATCATGCAACAACCCCAGTTTCCTTGATTACTACCTTTCTGAAATGGGAACCATTTTCTTGAGCATAATTTTTTACCCTTTTTTCTTAATTAATCAGTATACCCTTTTTCTCCAATAAGAAAATTTTTGTTTAAAATAGACTTTACAGATTCTAACATTTCATTATCAAATTATATTGCAATAACTGGAAACATGACTAGACACCCTTAATTAAATTGTGCTTTGTTCAAATGAATTTCTTCTCTCAATAGGGATAACTTTTATGACAAGCACTCGGTGTTTTAATTTTCCAGTTAGACATCGGAATTTTTAGCTGAAAGTTTGGCATTTTCTATTAAACTTTTAAAAATAAAACTTTTGACAACCTAACTTTAGGCAAAGTATAAATAACTTTGTAGTCTTTAATTGTTGGCTCGATAATGAAGAAATAGATGTAGTGAAATAGTGAATAGCAGTTTAATTTTTAATATAGATTCTTTAGTTTTTACCTGAGTTAGCCATAATTCAGTGTCTATTATAGATTTTTACCCCAGTTTAAATTCAGTTGTAAAAAGATTTAAAACTGTTGTGTTTAGCAACCCACCTTGCTTTGAGTGATTCAATTGAATTAAAGCAAAATGAGACTATTGATGTGTATGAGTTTACAACAACTGCAGATCTTCTTACAGTTGTAAATAATTTAGAACAACTCGGTAAACTGGAGGAGCTTGTACAGGCTTGGTGCAAGCAGATTGAACAGGTAAATATATTATATTTTATTTTATTTATTCACACACTCATACACTATAAATAACCATGTACGTATCAAATCTCATAACAGATTCTATTTAATGTAATGCTTGCCTGTGAAATAATCCTCTAAAGTGAAATAAAAATCATGGTATTAAATGTCTGTTTTCCATCCTAACATGGGTTTGAGTGATATCCATATCCTGTATGTTACAGATTGTTTGGTTTCTCATGTAAGGTATAAGCATGTATGTTGCTTCAGATATTGTTAAAAAAATTTGAAGACTTTCAAGCAATTTTTTACCTTGGAACAAAATAAAAAAAGGTGAAAAAGAAGGTGGTTAGAATTAAACTCATTCCATATTACTTTAATTTGTATTTACATAGGTTTTAGCAGAAAGTGAGCAAATGCGCAAAGAAGCGGATGATACTGGACCAATTGCTGAATTGGAACATTGGCGACAAAGACGAGCTAAATTTAATTCTTTGCTTGATCAGATAAAAAGTCAACAGTGTAAAACAGTGATTTCTATACTTATACATGCTAAGTCCAAAGTTTTAAAGGTAAAATAGTTAGTTTCAGATTTTGCTTTTATTAGCATAATCAATACTTCAGTTTTTTATTTTCAGCAGCTTATTAGATATGTTTAAAAGACCCTTTTTAGAAAACCATTTTACTTTAGTGAATTCTTTTGTCCCGCTCATTTTAATACAAGTAACAAATAGAGAATTTTTTCCTGTAATTCAATTAATAAAATTTCCTAAACAAATCTTCAAAAAAAAATTTAAATTTTCAGAATATAGAGAATTAGAAATAAGAAAGTTAAAATCATACAGAGAGTTGGAAACTAAATTACTTATTATGCATTGCATTGCAACTCCTGAAACAAGCAGAAAAAAAAATTATTTGATTGAGATCTTTTTTTATCAGATATATCTATTTAACTTGCACCGTAGAAATTTAAACTTTCAACCAAAAAGAAACCCACCTCGTTTTGTTTTAAAATTCCTTAGTTGTCTTTGCTTGGACTTAGTAAAAAAAGAATGGGTAAAAAAATTAATATGTTATGGGTAAAAAATTTAATACTTGTGACATAAAAATAATCTCTTATACCTGAGTAAAAAAACTTTATTATTACATATCGATAGCTAAATGAAAATGACTTTGAAAATTTTATTTAAGTTTTTCAATTTTTTTTCTTATTTAATTTCTTTATTTAATTAATTATTTAACAGTTGATTGCTTCAGTCAACCAGCCAATCATTAAACTGTAGCTAATAATAAAAATAACAATAATATTTGTTTTTAATGAATTAATGTAAAACAAATAAACTTGATACAACAATACAATTGACATTATTCACATACAGAAGATACATTTATATACACAGCTACGCTCATTGTTTATTTTACTTCTGTAGGTGTTTTGATCATTTCCTTCTTGGAAAAATCTGTAAAAGAAAGGAAAAGAAAGATAGTTATGTTTTTATTTAGTTAGGTTTAATATTTTAACAAATAATTTTTAAGTTGCCTAAATACATTCTTTCCAATGTCAGTAACTTCATAAAGTTGATTCCAACTTTTTACACAATTGGCCTGATGCACCATACTTCACTTTTTTTGTTGCTGGGGTACGTAGAAGATTGTTAGCTGTTGCCCGTGTATTATAATAATGTGCAAACTTATAACGTTTAAAAAGCTATGACAAGATATTGGTAGATTGTTGCTAACGTGGTTATATGCAAATGGAAAATATAAAGTTTGATATAGTCTGTCAATTTAAGGATGCCATTGTTTGTAGGTTAGGTTAATTATTCTGAGTGCTTTGTTTTGAATGGCGTGAACTCATTTTGTTAGGGGATTAAATGTGAATTAACGATTGCATGGTATATGTTTATGGCAGTTTTTATATCGATGTAATATCGTACTTTAGCTGATCCCAATGTTTCTACTCGTTTTCTTTATAATATTAGTAATATGGATGATATGGGTGTCTTAATGAAATTTATTTTTGTTTTTATTTTTGTAAAGCTTTTTCGTTTCTAACTAGAAAGAAAGGTTCCTCCCAAGACTTTTGCTTGAGAAAACATTCTATTGCTAAAAACTGATCAACACAGCTGTATCCACTTTAGATTTAAACAAACTGCATTATGATTTTTTTTCTAGCACAACATTTGTAAGTTAAATAAATTTTTTAAATAGTTTTAATGATAGCAGCAAATCATTGACAGGGCTAACACAATGGTTTTAAAAGGGTTATGCTTATGTTAAAGATAAAATTAAGATTGAAATTTGTACTAATCTAACACGTTATAAACCTAAACTGAATTTTATATGATCGGCTAGGTAATGTTTCTACTCATTGTATCTAAAAAATTAGCGCTTTTACTATATGTCTTTGGTTAAATGCTTTAAAAGAGATGGCCAATGTGGATGAAATTCTAGCCATGGATGGATTTAGTTTTTTATTGAACTTTCTTTGTTATGTTAATAACAGGCTTTTTTATCAAAAAATTAATAGTAACTATGTACTGATCAATTGCTCAAGTCTATCATTTTGTTAAAATGTAACTATAATACAATGATCGATTGCTCAAATCCGTTATTTGTATTTAAATTTGTCAGAATACATCTATTTCAAACATCTCAAAGTGACTTCAAATTCTTAGTAACTCGTTCTTAGTGGAAAGATGAAATTTGAATGAGATCTTTGTGCTCCATTAAGCTCTATTCTTTTATTGTAATTTGTTGCACAACAGTTTAAATAAAGATGAGCACGTTTCTCAAATTATAACTATAAATTAAATCTTAAATTCAGATTCATGCGTATTTCTGTTAGGAAATTTTTTTTCTCCAATGATTACAAAAATCAACGTAATGTAGCACCATGCTTAATTTTCATTCTAAATCTTTTTCTAAAATTTTTTTAGATTTGGAAAGAATTAGACAACCGCATCACTGACTCTGCAAATGAAGCAAAAGATAATGTCAAGTATCTTGATACTCTTGAGCAATCATGCCAACCGTTGTACCAGAATGATCCTGTGTGTTTTCTTTTTATTATAATCTACACTAGTTGTAGCCATTTTGGCTCACTATATCTATTCCTTATATTTGAAAATATTGATTTTTTTAATTATTAGTAAATGTATGTATCAATAAAATAAAATAATTTTTTGGGGGTGAGGAGACTGATGATAGTTGTAGAAAAATGAATGAAGGAATGCATGGTTTATTGGTTAATCATATGTTAAAGTGTCAAGGTGTGGTAAATTACCAGATCAGTTGTTTTATGATAGTTATTAACCATTGTCCTTGGCAGTGATCCATTCCCTTAAAAGTAAAGAAAAATAGGGAAGAAAATTTCTCAAAGTATTAGATTGTTGTAGGTCTTTCAAAAATTTGAAAACTATAGACCGAGCATAAGTAGAATGAATGGAAATGCTGTTTTTCTATGATTAGCAAAATATAGTTTTTTTTTTTTTTGCAGAAATTAGGGTATGATTAGGATTAAAAACTAAAAAATATTTAATTACCTATTTTCAAGTTTTATGTCACTTTGCACTTTTCGTACTGAACATTTCTGCATTTTGAAAATGAAAAATATGCAAGGCAGTCATTTTATTTGTTTTGATATTGAATTCTGTTTAGTTAAAGATGATTGTTGCTATACCTAAGTTGATCAGTGCAATACAGATGATACATTCAACATCACAGTATTACAACACTTCACAAAGGATGACATCTTTGCTTATAAAGGTAACTTAGAGATAATTTTTTCCATCGGATACACAAGTGTTTATTTTAAAATTTTTGGGATGTTGTCAATCACTTGTAATATGTTATGTATTATATTATTAAATTATTTGTTATTTTATGTCATGTCCATCAGGACAGAGCTTTTTTCAATGAAGAAGAATAAAAAATTTTTTTAAGGTTAAATTAGTTGATGTAATTGATATAGGTAGTAAGTTATAAAAAGAAAAATTCGTTATAAAAAGCTATAAAAGGAGAAAAAATGATTTTCTTCAGTAAAAATATACTTTATACAATTTTCTGTCAGTTAAGGTATGAGTGATAATAATAAATACCAAATATATTTTTTTTAAATTTTGGTTTAATCTGTTCACACTTGCTGCACTTATTTTCTATTAAGCTTAATAAGCCCAACCACCATTGGCAGGTGCTTGTGAAAACAGAACACTTTAAGTTTTTGTAAGTTTTGCATTTGTGACGGTCACTGGCCATTTTCGTTATAGGAAAGTTGATTTTCACTTCTTTTTTTTTTTCAATTGTAAAAGGTAACAAATCAAATGGTTACGGCATGCAAAGATTACATCACGGATGGGCGTATGTATAAAATATGGGACCAGCCTCGCTTACCACTTATTGAAAAACTTAGAGTATGTACTAAGTTAAACAGTGAGTATCAGATTTGTTTCCAAAAGACCAAACAGAAAGTTGAAGAAAGTCCTTTGGCGAAACCTTTTGAGTTTTCAGAGATGTACATATTTGGAAAGTTTGACACGTTTTGTCGTCGTTTGCTAAAGGTAATTATTATTTAAAATCTTTGCAAAGTTTGAGAAATTTCACAAAAATGTATGGTAGGCTAAGCATTTTATCATATCGTAGGCTAAACATTTTTTTCAATATATAACATTTGTTTTGTTCCTTTTTAATTTAAAAAATATTGCAGTAACAAATAACCTTTTTTGATCTTGACCGTCTGCATTTAATGATTTGCTCATAATGCTTTATCTCAAGAAATTAAGCATCCAATATTCATTTCCTCCTTATTTACTTAGTAAATTTGTTTGTGTTCTCTGAGTAAATTATGCTTTTGCAAAAATAAAAAAACTAGCTAAGATTATTAATCTGAAGAAATGAAATATTTGAAGTAGCGATTTGAATTGCAAAGTCTGCACTCATGAAATATTTTACGATTTCACGGTAAAAAATATTTTCAATTAAGGACAGTTTTTTCTCAAATCAGGGGGTTTAATTAATTTCTTTATAAACAAAGCAGAGGAGTACAGGGCTTGGAATCTAGTTTCCTTTTTTTTCTAAATTTGAAAGACCATGGATGTCATAGTTGGTCTTCTTAGACAGTATACTGCTTTACTGGTTGTTTGTATGAGCTAATCTTTTACTTTTAAATCTTAAAAAAAGTAATTGAATTGAATTTGTACATATCTGAAAAGGGTGCATAAATAAGTAACTGGTAAGGAACATTATGCCTTTTATTTTATTGCATTTGGTGTCCTCAAAGAACTCCGAATTGACATTAAGTGATTGTTTTTTTCAGAGCGAGGGTGATAATCTAGAGTCTTTCATTTGATACTCAAAACTTTTTTGTGAGTTATTGTTGTATAAAAAGCTCGTCATCCCTATTTATTTATTTGAAGGCAAATTAATGAATTCAAAATTCGAAATGAACTTTACAAACTTTACAAACAAAAGACATTTTGTTCTGTATTTCAAACCTTCTAAGTCAAAGTATTTCATATTTATAAATAAAAAAAAAAAACACAAAAACATTTCAAAATTTCCTAAACATGTGTAACATCAAGTTATGTACCAATTCCAAATTTTCAAGGTTGTGTAGTAACAACTCATTTGACTAATAATTTTAATTTAGAAAACAAAAAGAAAAATTTGCTGTGAAGAATGCTTCGTGGTTTGATGTAGCTTATCACAATATTAATTATTTAAATTTTTGCAATCATTTTCTTCATCTAAAGCACAATTCATCGCAGATCAACGTTTTGAGAAATCTCAAGAATTTTTCAGAGTGTTTGAAGCAGATGGGTAATGGATGCAATCTACTTACGCCATTTTGAGAAGTTTTAAAGGTCATTTTAAGAACTACTGCTTTATCACTATGGTCATAAGTAGCAAATATCTTTATCTGTGTTCTATCAATCAATTATATTTAACTTATCTTTAGATTACTGAGCTAATGACTGTTATTGAAACATATAATGTTCTGCACAAATCCAAAATAGAAGGTATTGATGTTTTTGCAGCTCGCTTTGAAAATATTTACAAGAACATGAAGATGAAACCTTATGACATTCTTGATCATCGGAAAATTGATTTTGACCACGATTTCGAAGCCTTTAAAAGTTGCATTAATGAGCTAGAGGTTTGATAATTTCATTTGGAAAATTATGCGATTGCAAGGTGGTTTTGACTATTAATATATTTGGTTAAACCTAAGATAACTAAGTAAGATTTAAATACAGAAATTTTTAGAAACGTTAAAAATGTTAATGTGTTATAATGTTGATGTATAAATATGTTTGTTTTAATACCGTTGTATCCAAACTGAAAATGAAGAGATATTTTATCTTTAAAATGATTTTGATTTTTTCAAGAACTCAATTACTCTGATAATAATTTAAGTCTATTTAACCTAGATGTACTGCATTTGTTTATGATCAAGTTTAATATTTTTGGCGTTGTATGTTCATCATCATCATCATTGTCATTGTCATCATCATTGTCATCATCATCATCATTATCATCATCATCGTCTTCATCATTTTTTTTTTTAATTTCTGCTTGTATGGACCAATAGCAGAGCTCTTAAATTTTTATGGAAATACTAGCACTAGACAATTAAAAATGCAGAAATTATTGCAAATGATTTTAAGTAACTAAATAGTTGATAACTTTTATTTTGTTAGGGACAGCTACAGAATTTCATGGATGATTGTTTTGATGAAATACCTTCAATGCTTCAAGCTTTACAGTTGTTAGAAAGGTACTACTCTGGTATTGTTTAAGGATATCACTTTCATCAACTACCTAATAATTTTATTTAACAATATTATAATCTCTAAAATATATAATTCAATAATATTACATTACATTAATTTTTAGGAAAATTTTTCAAGCATGATAATAATTTATTCTAAATAATTATAATTTATTCTAAATAATTATAGTTTATTCTACATGATCATAATTTATTCTACATGATCATAGTTTATTTCAGCATGGTTATAGTTATTCTATTTTTTTTTTTTTTTTTGATGTTGATGTTGATTTTTGGTTCATCTTCAAACAAGATATTTAAAAATCCTAGAAAATAGATTTTAGAAAAGATCTTCAAAGGTTTTGGTTATGAAATCTTTCCTATATCACCTGGAAGTGGGATTGATTGAAATTTTTTAATGATTCGATAAAGAAGAAATATCTACATTATGGGTAATTAATGTGATAAAATTTATTTGAAGGGTATGTTACGAGTGGTTTAAATCTTTCTAGTCTCCCTAAAGCCGACAATAATTAGTAATTATGTGTTAATTTTTCTATATTTATAGGTTTGAGAATTTGAAAATCCCAAGTATGATAGATACAATAGACTATAAGTATGACCAGCTTTTTCAAAAATTTGGCTTAGAAATAACAAAAGTTGGGAAGGTTAGTTTAAAGTTTAGAAGTTTTTGCATTGAGTGATATGCATTCTTTTTTAGTTAGTGTTCTCTTGTTATTTAAGTCTTTAATTTTATGCAATATAGTCAGTATTCCATGCAGTATTCCATGCAGTGTAATCAGCATTTCACACAGTATAATCAGTATTCCATGCAGTATAATCAGCATTTCACACAGTATAATCAGTATTCCATGCAGTGTAATCAGCATTTCACACAGTATAGTCAGTATTCCA
>JAUZNK010022479.1:0-10765 GCA_035046665.1 Euphysa ruthae | reverse complement strand
AAAACTGTTCTTTAAAATTTTCTGAAAAACTGTTCTTTAAAATTTTCTGAAAAACTGTTCTTTAAAATTTTCTGAAAAACTGTTCTTTAAAATTTTCTGAAATTTTCATGAAGTTTGAAGAATTTAGAGGGTTTTTTGATCTGTATTGGCCTGTCTTAAAAAATGATGATGCAGTTTTATAATTATTGTTATATGCTATTTCATTATATTTTTATCATTATTATTAATGAAATTTAATAATTATAAATTTTTATCAAACATCTTGAATCAATCATTACCCGAAAAATTTCATTTTCATAAAAAATCATATTTTAGTTTTATGTCATTTACTTCATTTTATTAATATTAATTATCCTGGATATTATCAAAAATGCTTTAATAATTATACTTATGTGCTTAATTACTACATTTTCATCACTTCTGGAATTTACGAACTATTTAAAATTTTTTTAATCTTATGTCAATTCCCTGAAGACAGGATCAGATTGTCTTTCAAAACGGAGTTGTAGTAAAGTATTTATAATATTAATTTTTATAATAATTTTTAATAAGTAATTTCTTTCTCAATAATTATACTTATGTTATTAATTTCTGTATTAAATTATGGAAGAAAAAACGAAATTTTATATCCTAATCTTAACTAGACTTTGTTTTTTTCCTTCTAAGAAAGTAATTTCTATAGCAATGACATACACTGTTCTACTTAAATCAGCTCATGTAGATTTTAATGCTTAGTGTCCCCCACCCCACCAAAAAAAATTTAAACAGCCCATTAATACTTTGATATAATTTCAAAATATATTTTTAGGTGATTGTTCCACTCTCAATATACCTGGTTTCATGTATACGGTAAAAGAATACTACTTGGAAGATATTATAAATACAATTAAGTGAGAATTAAATTGTATAAACATATGAATTCCTTGCGCACGATTTTAAAGATTTCTAGTAATATTCTTTGCAGGAATAGAATTCAAAATTTCAAAGATATTTTTGAAATAAAATTTCAGACCAATAACTTTAGAATCTTTACGATTTGAGACATACCATTTGTTTAGAATTTTAAAAAGTACATATAAAACCATTCCATTTTCAACCTAGATTATGTAATAATAACGGATAGATTTAATTAAAACCAATGGATCTAAATATCTTAGCTGACATTTTAATCTTAATACGTCTTGAAAATTACAGAACAGAACTGATCTAACTAATGACTTGAAATCCTTAATATACATTGTTGATAGATTGCCTTTAGTTCCAAAAAATCAAATCCTAACTTATCAACAGTATATTGGTTAAATTAAACTGATATCTTACAATGGCCAATATTGGAGTAACATGGATAAAGCAAAGCTTAATTTTCTCCACAATTGCTTGCAAAAATGGTTAGTAATCCTAATAAGTGGTTCATTAGATATTACTAAATTTAAATTACAAATATCATGCCTGTTGACTCCGTTTTCCCAATTCCAAGTCATATTCAGAAATAGTCTACAAAATTCAAAAAACAAATACATTAGAACAATATAAAATTAAACTAGCAAGATTAAAAACATCCAATATAATACTTTTCTAAGGACTAATTACTAAGGTAATTAAATCTATGATAATTAAAATTATGAAAATAAAATAAAAACAAATTTCATGGTTCCAAACTGGATCATGTCCTCACCAAATCTTGCCAAGTTGCAGTGAAGGGTACACGGAACCCTTTCCCAAAATATATATATATATATAGTTTTGACAAGGTATCTGAACAACATTAGCAAATGCAACAAATTTTGCCAAATGAAAAGCAAAGACATTGAATCTTTGTGAGTTGTGCAATGAACCACAAATACTAAAGCATATAATCGAAGGGTGTAAGACAGCTTTTGAACAAAAAAGGTGCAATTTGTGACATTATTCAATCCTCAAATGTCTTGTAGGTGCAATTTTGATATCCGAAATGGCTCAAATCTACTCTGATACAGCATCACCTTTGATAATCACAGCAATTTTTGATAGCCTAGACCTATTATTGTTATGAAATGCTGAAGAACTATTTGTTTTAGACCTGACTCGATCTTGAAACCGCATTTTTAAAACAAAAAAAAAAATATATATAAAACGCTTGAAAACTCAATCATTGGATGTAAATCTACGCATGAGTTCTCTTGGGATCATATATAAAAACAATCAAAATAATGTTACTATCTTTTTCAAGGAACACAGCTTTGCTGGTAATGAAATTGCATGTCATACTAATTAAATTAAGAATATTGTTGCAGGAACAACTTATATTTTGTATGAGTGTTTTTTTTTTTTTACTATTTGTTATTTGTTTAAAATAATTAGTTATTATCATGATATTTAAGATGTCAAAAACTTATTTTTAGAAGTGCAATCTTTTAAGATTTTGTTCTCATTGATTGGCTGAATTGATTTGTTTTCATCTTTTTTCTTTTTAAATATATTTCTAACTGGTTTTTAGCTACATACCAAATCTTCAACAATATTCAAATCAAAAAATTGTGAAGAGATGTGAAAAAGAAAATCGTTTATATCATGAGCACTTAGATACTTTAAAAGACAGGTATCAGCTTACTTCTATATTTATTTGGTTATCCTTTATTTATCACCAGATTATTTTTTGATGTTTATTTTTAGGAAGGCTTAAAAATTTACAATTGTTTCATATATTTTCAAAACTTTTTAATAAGATTAATGATATGTTAAAGATGTCTCCTGAACTCAATACAATTAAAGCAGGATCCATATTGGGTTATAACCACAGTTATTTTAAATTTATTGCGTTAAATATTTTATAAGTCTATAATTTTATAATTCATATTATGTTACGATTACTTCAATGATAAATTTAACTTGTGAGAAAAATTTATTCAGAATAACCTTTTTATAATTTTTTTTTTACAAGTTTAGTTTTGAAATTACACCTTTCCTTTGTCAGGTGAATTATGATGATTATAAATAACGGAGTTTTTCACACCGTTATTTACTTTTATCATTTCATGTTTTGTTCCTTGGGATCATAGTTTTTCAAATCCCATGAATTTTTGACCTTAGTGATTTTATTATCTATATTTTTAGCTATTCAGCTGATGTTATTAATCGCGCAAAATTGATTTCATTTGAATCAATTGATAATGAATTGGTCATAAAACTGGTAATGCACATATGCATTAAAATGGAAGTAAGAATATTGTTTTTGATATAATTTATTTACTTAGCAATTTTGCATTTTCAATATATTTTTTGCAGAAACAAGGTTGTGTTGAGAATGTATTAATTGCTTGCCAAGTTACTAGTAAGGTGCCAATATTTTATTAATTTTATATTTTCTTACTGATTTTAACATTTCATTTTCAATGTTTTTTTTTTTGTGAAAGTTTAGCAAAAAATAAAATAACAATAGAATTTATTATAAATATATTATATTATTTATACTTTGTTAAGATTTTATTTAATTAAATTTTTTCTCATTTCTTATCTGCATTTGCGAACAGGAACTATGGGGGTGATGGAAACAGGGTGGGTATTTGGTTTAAAAGTAATTTTTATATATCAGTCTGTATTTTTTTTATTTTATATATTAGTTGATTTTAACTGATAAATATTTAGTATCATAATTCTGTGTCAGGCCAATGAAAGTTGGTTATGTAGGTAGAGTTTCCCGCATGCATAAAAAAAAGCAGTGTCATTTTTTAAAAATGCCATAGTTTTTGATTTTATTTAAAATTTGATAAGGTCATTTTCCGGTTTAAATGGATTCTTCTGCGAGAATTACTCCAATACCAATCGATAAAACACATTTTATGCGATCGGTCATACAAGTTAGATCACACAAATGTTTTTAGCACATTCTCAGTAACAATCATCGCTGGCTATTTCAAATTACAGTCTAATAAATATCGGTGTCACTATATAAAATTTATCTAATAATTTATTTATATATTGTTAAACAATTTTTTAGAATATTTTAAAATTTTAGTAAATAAAATATAAAATCCATGCACCACGTCTGGTTTTGCGCAAGGAAAAGCATTCCCAATTTAATTAACTTTTATTTTTATTTTTCCCCATAAGGAATACATTTGTGATATAAACTAAAATTCAGGGTACCCTGCACGCTACTTAATATGTCTAAAAAGATTTTTAAAATAGTCAAAAAAATTTTTCAAATATTCTTCTATATGATACAGTAATCCTATTTTAGCTTGTTATAAAACTTATATATTTATTCGCTTATCTGGAGTATTTCATTAATCAAATGCACATTCAAGCTTTTTCAATGGTATTATGCTTATTTTTTGAAGGAAGGTGCTATTCTTATATTCTTGCCTGGATGGAATGACATTACCTTGTTACATAACTTAATGCAGAAAACACCGGCATTGAGATCGGGTGAGTCTCTTTGTTGGTGCCTTAATAGTGGAATAGAAAAAACAAATTATTTTTTCTTATAATGTTATTATCTATATTTTCTCTTGATGCTGCTTATAACTATAGCTTAATTTATTATCAGTTTTTTACAGTGACTCTTCATAAAGATAGTCATGATATCTTGCACTATTATGTCATTTTCTTCTAGGTAAATTTTGGATTATCCCTCTACACTCCATGATCCCTTCAAATCAACAGAAACAAGTAAATTAATTATTCTAAAACACATTGGTATGGCTTGGCAATAAATCTGATTCGAAACACCATGTAAAATTTTTCATTTTTCCTCCATTAGTTATTAAAAATAAACTAAATTAGAGCCTTGTAATTTTGGTGAAAGATGATAAGGTGTTCTCAAGATCTTAATTTTTAGAAAATGTTTATAAAAAGTTACCTAGCTAATGTTTTGTAAAAATTGATTAAACAGTATTTATTAGCCAACATATATTCATGTTATGAAATTATAAGTTGTGATGAGAACTTTAAGGAGAAAATGTTTTTATTTTAGGTCTTTATGAAGCCTCCTCAAGGTGTTCGGAAAATCATCATAGCTACCAATATAGCAGAGACCAGGTAAGGTTTATATATGGTTATATATAGAAAAATTGATAAAGTGAGATAAAGAGTTATTCACTATAACTTTCACTTTCACTTTCTTCAAATAATTGAATCCTGAAAGTTTCATTAAAATATGCTAAACGCAGTGGTTTTGGAAACGCGATAAGTAGCATTGAATAAATATATATACATTTATTATTGCTTGCTCTTTAACAACATTAATAACTGTCTTTGAAATTGTAGTAGATTCTGTGTAATTTTAAAATTATAATTTTAGATCTATTTAATGGTCTACTAAATGTACTTATCTTTTTAATAAATGATATAAGTATAGTATTTGTTAATGTTGTCAACTATTTCTTAAAGTAATACGTTATTGGTAAAGAAATGTGTGACTGAAAGAGATTCTACCATCTTCTTCTTCATTAACCATTTAAAAATGAATTTGTTCCATATATTTGATTTGTTTCACTTATTTTTTATTTAGTTGGCAATAAATCTTACAAAACATACTAGTGAATTTACTTTTAGATTTAAGAAATCGGAGTTAATGAACTAATCTAATATATTGATACGTAAAGTAATATATTTAGTTGAATTTTATTAACACAAATTCAATTTCAAGTAAAAACATTTTTATTCTGGTCTGTAAATTTATTTTGGTGCCCAAGTAACAAGCATTTATTTACTCTAAACAGTCATATAAAATAAACACAGATAGACAATATATATATATTTACTATACCTGTTATTAATGAATTTTCTACACCATCATCTTACAATGTCGATTTTATTTTCAAAGCAGATTTGTTGAATTCTTCTTGTGTGTCTTTTTCATCGATAATAAACTTAATTATGTACATGAAATATTTCCTTCTGCTATTTTGGTAGGTGTAGATGTCATTGTTGTATTAGTAGTTAACCCTTCAATATCCATTACTTCATTATAGTTTTAAAACGTTTTAATATTTATGTAATAAAAAAAATATTTAATAGATGTCGATCACTATGCAACGAGCAGTCCTTTATGCTAAAGTATACTTATGTAACATTAAATTATTTATATAAATAGTTGCTGTCACATTTATATCTACTTATTGCTTAGTTAGAGGTATATGGGGTTAAACTTTGTAGTCTCAAATTTTATTTAGTTATCTTTCCATCATAAAAATTTGTTTTTGTGTTGGCTCATTTTCCAGTGATTGGTTACCAGTCCTACTTGGTGTCCCACAAGGATCTATACTTGTTCAAATTCTGTTTAATATATTTGTGAATGATTTAATTACTAATGTTTGCTGATGAAACAAAAATCTGTAATTTTGCAGACGATAACACAATATCGGCTTATGATAGTTCTATCTATAATTTAACAATAAAGCTTAAACATGATACAAACATAGCCATAACATGGTTTAGCAGCAACTTCATAGATGCTAGTCCTGAAAAATTTCAGTATTTGATCATTGGTAACAGGGGTGACTCAGTTACTGAATTTCATTGACAGTTAAACTTTTCAGAATTATTATTGATAGCCTCCTTAAATTTCTCCCTAATGTGAAGCAATGTGAAAAGTTGTAAACAAGTGCTCTAGAGCTCAATTGTATAATTGGGAGGAGTGGAGGGTTAAAAACTTTAATTTAACTAAAAAAGATTTTCAGGTTAAGAAGTTGCAACATATCCTTTATCCTTTATATAATTAATTGACCTTTAGCTTATCCTTTTTTTTTGTTAAAAAACTTGACAAACTTATATTTCGATATATATCAATTACTAAATTACCGATAAAATGTTTCCCATCATTTTTATTGTTTTTTTTTGCTTGATTGCATGTATTTCTGATGTCATGGAGGGAAAATTTACATTAGTGGAAAGTTAAACAAATCTTTCATTTTTCGAGTAGTGATTTTTAGTTTTTTATAGTACGATACCTGAAAAATAATTAAAGAAAAGAGAAGAGTTTTAGACTGATTTGATGTTTGTTTGTTCCGATATTTAGCGAGCGGCAGAATATTTTTTAAAACAAACTGCTGATTAATTCCAACTATAAATATATACTGTATTGATCTATTTATATAATAAAAAATTGGTTAATGTATATTACGGCCTAATTAGTGTCACAATATACAATATAACCCGACCAGATAGAGTTTGCCCCCTGCAAGATTAAGTTATATATGTTGGTATTGATTGCTATTTACTTAGTTATGTTATTTATAAAAAGAAAGAGAAAATCAATTTTAATAAATCGACTTAATTTGTTAAAAGTCTCTTAATTTGTTAGCTAATGTATGTTCGCCAGAAAAAAATAATTTTTTTTTTTTAATTACATTTATTTTTTTAAATTTAGAAATTATAGGTTATTACCACAAAGCCGATAATGGAATAATTTGGATTCTGGATTTTGTACTGCGGACCGTAACTTTTAATAATGAGCTCTAAACAATCTATTGAGACACAGTTTTCTCCTTTTTATTATTCGATTCTAATGTCATTTCCCTTAAAACTTATTTTTTTTACCAAATATTTCAAAATAAGAGGGTTCAATTGCAATTGGAACAGATCCTATTTTTTTCAACAAAAAATCTCGCTAACCAATTAAAACAGTTTTGCAGACATTAAAAATTATATCATTTTGCGAATAGATCAGCTACCTTGAGATTCGAGCAAGTTAAACAAACATAGAAAACAGTGAAAGTGAAACAAATTATTTGGTGTGAAAAGTGTATATAGGATGGAGTCAATGGCTGATGGAAAACTTCTGGAAATTTAAGATAATGCAATGAATAATTCTATCCCCGCAACACAGTTTGCAAGGTTTAATTTGAGACTTTCAGAAACAAAAGCTTCCCGACCAACAGCATTTTATAAACTTAGCACCGCCTTCACTACATGTAGTGTTAAAGCATTGACTAAAGATATGAAATTCACCTTTTTCTTCTCATTCCTTGCATATTTTTCTTACCCAAAAGCTATCTTTCATTATTTTATTTTTTCTGTATAAATGTAAATAAATTTTTTATCCTTTTTTTTTTATGAAGAAGCAGTGTTGTTGTTGTAGATTCCCTGTTTACTGAGAATAGCTATATAATTATAAATAAATAAATAAAGAGAAACTTCCAGCTACTAAAATCCATATCAGTATTTTTACTAAGATTTTTAAAAAACAAAAGCCATTGTGTTTGGTAAAAATTGATGATTTAGTAAAAAGATCGTTATTCATTGATTGGCATAGAAGGAGTTGAAATAGAAAATATGTATATAATTTTTATTATCTATGTCAGATCTACTGAAAAAGAAAGAAAATCATATACTGACCTCATATTGTTATGTGCATTCAATGAACTGAGTAAAGAAAGAAAATGTATAGAAAAAACGAAGGCATTATAATGCCTAGAAAGAAAATCTTTCAGTCTTGTGTCAAATCACGACTTCTATATAACACACAAAGATGGTACTCATCAGAATTTGAACAATAAAAATTAGAAAGTTATTGGAACGGCTGTCTTAAGTTATTAGGGAACGGCTGTGATTAGGGATGGTACTAAAGGAAAATTCTCGAGGAAATTGAAACTATTGCTTATAAATATACAATAACAAAGACTGGTTTTCACCCAAATACCAATTTACGATATTATGGAGACTTATCAAACGTAATTTTTATGAAAAGCCGGAGAGGGGCTACATAAAAGTTAAAATTTATTTTATATAATTGATCACTTAAACTAAATAAATCAAAGAGCAGCATTGATCTATGATGGAACTCAAAATTATATGCAACATACTTAACTTTTAGTTAACGTTTTTAAAATTGGTTTTTTAGTTAAGGCACAGATAAATCGCACAACAGCATGATTTAAAGTTTATAGCATCGGTTTTAAGCAATTATTATAAGTGGCTAATTTGATAAAGCACACCTTAACTTTTGGTCAGACCGCACTCATAACAAATTAAAACATTATTTAATTGAACTTTAACGTTATCGGAATCACATTGTTATTCAAACACAAGGAATTTTAGTTAGTCAAGTAACTTTTAGAGAGTGAAAGCTTGAATATCAATCAACGATGGCTTCTACTAATAATAAACAAAAAAAGGTTTTCCTCGAATGGTATTTCCACAAAAAAAGTTGAAAGCAGACTTGAATATTTATGTGTTTACAAATTACGCACTCCAAGAAAGATATGTGTATGTAGAATGAATACAGGCACGTTCCAATAAGCAGTCAGAAAATTTAGTAACTGATATAGTTTTTTATTATTAAACCAGTTTTGTTGTTTTTCATTTAAGTAAAGTAAAAAATTGATAAAATTCAAAACTATGTTTTATTATGAATTGTTAAAAGGTCTATTTGAAAAAATTTTTGTCCGTTTACTCCTTAGTGTATAAAGTACACACTTTTTTTATAAGAATATCTTAATTTTTTGCTCAGTTTCACTATTCTTCAGACATTTTCGAATCTGAGCCTTATTTTTTTCTAAAAATATTCTTGTATAATAGAAGGGACATTTTGGCATAATATCTTAAATTCCTCACAACTACTAACATTGCTAAGAAAGTGGCAACTATCACATGTCTAATGTATATTCTACTATAGTGCATTCGGCTGAAAATTTGATGAGAAAAGCGATTATGTATATAGATGTAGCTTTCTAAACAAAAAACTAAAAAAACAAAAAAAAAACAGCACAATCTTTTCTAACTTTGAATTTGAAATCTCTTTCTTTTGTCTCAAAAAAAGTTACAGACATTTTCACAGCATTGTCTTGTCACATTTGTTTCAGAAGTTTGTTATAAAGGAATATATATATATATATTTTTTGGCATGAAATAAATTTGAGCCTGGGAATTATTCTTAATTTTTAACAGATTTGAGCCTCAGTTTTCTTATAAACTATATTGTTATGTAAAAAAAATTGTGTTATCCCTATCTGATTATAACAAAAGAAATCTCAAAAAGAACAATATTTACCAGATATTGACTTGAGTCTAAAGAAAAAAAAGGTTTAAATTCATATCTATTTTGCTAGAATAAATTAGTAAAACTTATGAGGTTTCCATTAATATTCAACATATGCCTATGTTTGTTAGCAAAAATTCTTTTCTAGTTGGAAAATTTGAAGACTTGTTCTGAACCCATTTGGAATAACTGCTCCGATTTGTAATACCTGCCCCTGTTTGTAATAAACTTGTCCTGATTTATAATAACCGGCACTGTCCCAATTTGTAATAAACTTTGCTCCGTTTTGTAATAGCCTAAGCTGCCTCGATTTGTAATAAACTTTTAAATGCCACATTATGAGAAACAATTGGCAAGTTGAAGTGTCACTATCAGATACTTCTTTTTATAAGGAACATTTTTTACATGAAACTTTTTTATCTGAAACATTTTTATAAGAACCATTTGGGAAATTGAGGTAGCATTATGAGATAATGCTACGAGTTACAAAATCAAAATTAAAAATGTTGTCAACTGAGTTGATAGAATTTTCTGATAATGTGTATTGCAAAGAGCACTTTCGATTAGCCTGGACCGTAATCTTAAAAAAAAATGTGTGTATGTAGTAAGACCAATAGAACAATGTAATATGCTACCTCAAATCATCAGAACAGTTTGATGTACCATATATTACAATCAATTAAAATTTATATATTCTGGTCTTTTTTTTAAATGATATTACCTATTGTTTAACCCTTTCCCTCCGTGAGACCCGCTGTGCGGGTCCTCCGGCACCATCACTATTTCCGAGAGACCCGCTGTGCG
>JAUZNK010022468.1:0-20452 GCA_035046665.1 Euphysa ruthae | reverse complement strand
AGACCTGAATGTAGCATTGTCGCCCGATATTCATACATACTACGGGTTGGTGTGCACCTATGCTGGGACATTATACTAAAATAATACAGCTCATAGGAGGGATGGAGCATTTTATAAACTTTCAGACAAGCACTGTTTTTAAATATTTCAAAAAGTGCTTTTATATTATAAAAATCTGAATTTAAGTTCATATCTTCTCTAACACTGTCATAAAACTTCTTTTATACAATCTTTCATTATGATTAAATGTTATAAAATATATTTTACAACAAAAAAACAAAAAATAATATTCACAAAGTTAATTTAGAACGACTTATTCCCGTCATCATTTTCATCATCTTCTAAATCAGAAAATGTCAATAATACATCCCCTACAAATGCTGAACTTGACCCTGATGGCGCAGCACGTTTCTTAGGGTAACGACGTGGTTTAGCACCGCTTAAGCAACGGCTCACCTTTAATGTGCTTTTCTAGTATATCTTTTTTCATACTTTTTGTTCCTGGTACCCATGCTTCGTTGAAACCATGGACATGATTAATATTCAATAAATACGTCTTACATAGTTTACAACTTATTTAAAATACTTCGCCACAAACAACTTCTTTATCTAATTTAACTTCCAATTCAGTTTCCCATTTTAAAACTGTCTTAATTTAACCATAGTAAAAAAAAAATTTTTATAAATTCAAAATTAAGTTTCTTTATGATATTTTCATAAGATTAAACAAACACATTTAACTATAGAAGATTTGAAAAGAAAAAATTTACATGTGACTGCGTATTTAAAAACAGCTTGTGTGATAAATATAAACAATAGGTAATTATGGAATCGTAAACATTCTTTCAAATTGTTCTTTGACTAATGGTTAATAAAAAAAAGAAACACCGCAAAGGAAATGTGATGTTTTGGAATACGAATTAATTTCATTGTTTATTTCTTTAGCTTGGCAATTATAGATTTTGGATGGGAAAATAGCTTCGCATTTTTTCCATTTTAGGAAGAATTCGAACCCTGGTATTAACATGTAACATGTAACACATATTAACACGTATTAACCATGATGAAATACTAGCAAAGATTTACAAATGCTAATTTAAGAACTGTAGCTCTATTTCATTGATACCAAATACTCGCTAAAATATGTGATAAGATTAGCTATATCTTTACAGAAGTTAATGCAATTTAAAATATTTTGCTTAAATGATCAAATACAAACTTCAACATCCTTCTCAACAACTTTATAGTCTACATTTTATTTTATTACGCCTGATTGAACACTCATTCCAATTAACCTTACGATTAAAGTTGTTATAATTATGGAATAAAAACTTCAAATATTGTAGCAGATGTAAAATCAAAACACTTCACATACATTTTAAGTTTATCCAGCTCAAGAATAGTTTTTTCACGTTTTTCTTTCAATGCCGCTTCACATTCTTTTTGAGATTTAGTAGTGAGCTGAAATTTAAAAAGATTTATGTATTGCAGAATAATGTAAAATCCCTATGTATATTAAATGTATTAGGTACTGTCTTCTATTAGGAAACAGAGAGCATCTAACAATCGATCAGTTTGAAAAAATAAATTGGCTTAATGTAAACGACAGATTTGAACAATGCATAAGTGCAAGTGCAATTAAGTTCGTTAATAGAAATTCCCCTGAATACATGGCTGAGGTCTTCAAAGCTAGTATAAATAATAGCTTAAGAACAAGGAATTCCTATTAAAAACTTGATCAGCCTTTCAGAAAAACTAACCAAGGTCAAAAACATATTTCTTATATAGGTCCCTTGATATGAAACAATTTAAGAGAATGCAAAAAAGCTAGCAGCTATATTAATACATTCAAACATAATGTGAAAACATCACCTGAGCAGCTTTTTAAAAGATTGCTAACCACTCAATATAATTAACAGAAACATGGTATTTAATTTGTATTTAATTTAATCCAAATTATAAATAACCATTTAAAAAAACCCAAAATGTTATAGTTACATTTTTCATTACTGCTACCGTATTTTTCCTTGGAAAAATTAGAAGAATTAGTATATTACCTTTTCACTCTCATCAAAAACTGGTAGGATTTTGTTTGGCCAATTTAAAACTTTGTTGTTTAATTGCATATCTTCGTCAGTCAATTGAACATTTTCAAGAAGGTAGTCTAGACATGGCTGGTTGTTCTAAAAGTATCGCAGATGTTATAAACCAATTAAATAGCTAATGGCTAATTTGCACAAATCATCATGAATAACATTTTTTAATACCATGATAGGATATTTGCGGGAAAGAATAAAAAAAAAATTAAGAAGGTATAAGTTCATCATTATAGTTTATTACCTGAAATGTTTAAACAGCATCAATGCATACTTGTGAGTTGAATTATTTAGATTTAAAAATATATATTTAAACAGTTATGAAAAATATGTCCCTAGCTAGACAAAAAGGAATTACTTTTATATCTTCAGTCAGCTGAACAATAGTAACAGCTTGTGATTTTTTCACAAAACTCAACAACTCCATCACATCTTTGGAATTTTCTGGGACACTTAATGCTTCTTTCTTAATGACATTAAATGCTTTAGAAATTCTAAAAACATAAAAGCTATAAAAAGACACAATACATAGTAAAACATCAAGGTCACATTGGCATAACCAGATGTAACTTGGTACCATTTGAATGCTACAGACTTGAGGATATGACATAAAAAAAAATCCCTTGAAAAAATTTTTTTATATCATTCAGCCACTCTGTTTATTTTTGGTCAAAATGAGTAGATAACTTTTGTTATTTTACAAAAAAGTTTTGGAACATGCAAAATATAGCAAAATTAGCCCATTTAGACAAGACTTTAATTAAATAAAGTCTCTAAAAACAAGAGAAGAATTAGAGACATCTGCCTTTTAACTGTTTAAGCTGAAGCCCAGATCACCGTAAAATTTATTTGCAACAATTATATACAGTATGTTCTTTCATGAAAGTTATATACAGTCATATCTGTACACAATCATTATGTCACATTGTTAGTTATTAGTTCTTACAAGTTAACAATTTTTGTTTTATCTTTTTTTTGATTTACATTAACAGACACGCAATTAATTTTTGTAAAAAAGGAAAGTACATATATATATATATATATGTATACTTGTTTGTTGTGTTACTTTGTTACATATTTGCTTTTGATGTACTTTTGAAAAAACGGAGGACATTCCAATTATTGTTTGTTTTAAAACATGCACCACGGTGAGTAACATAAAATATGTTCTATTTCTTTTTGTTTTGAAAATTAACAAAAAAAATTCTTTTATCAGGTGCTGATCAAGAGTATTAATAAATCAAGTTAAAGTACCAGGTTATTAAGAATCAGAGTCAACTGCAACGGTTGCTAAGCATCCATGTTCTTAGGGCTCATTGATTTAATTATCACCCTCAATTCTCAAGGATGAACACCATAAGGTGGTATTTTCAGTCCCTTTAACAATATCATCTATGTTAGCATTTTTTGTGAATAGGAGTGCCAACAGCGGCAGGTATCACTTTCACTGCAAGGCTGAACTTTGCTGGTTCCTTGGGAGACATAAACATTACTGCCATAAAAAATTTAGAAAAAGAGAATGTCGATACCACATTGTTGCCACAATTGAAATTTTATAGGGACATAAAATTGTTCTGGTCAATTGTTTGAAATGTAAATTCCAAAAGTATTTACAGCAGTTCACTCTTAAATTTTGTATTATAAAAAATTAAAAATATAGAAAAAACAGCATAAAATTAGAAGAAGTAGACGAATTTTAGAGTACTTTAGAGCTATTAAAAATTGAAATTAGGGGAAGATTTCAGGGCTTTATTTTCTGTGTGTCAACTTTTGCGTAAAATTTATGGTTTTAAAACTGCATCATCTAAACTAACACTAAGTACGGCGCTGGGTATTGTTGCAGTATTAAATAGGTTCAAAAATAAACTGGACGGTTAAAGGAAAAACATAGTATTGAATCAGTTTCATGGTGCTATATAGATATGTATACCTTATGTTTTGCTCCCTATGATCTGTGAGGAGATGTGATAACAGCTGATCAGCATAACTATTGGTTTTTGATACTAAACCTCTTTTCATATCATCGCAATCCAATCGCATAATTAGGAAATGTTTTACTGTGTAAACAGATGAAATATCTTTGACAATTGAACGATACTTGGAGATTTCCTAATAACAAATAACATCTTTTTATTTACCTATATCAAAAAGAAAATTTCAGAATTATTCATCAAATAAATGTTTTTTGAAAATATAACTTATACCCTTTTTTAATTAATTATTAAATTAAATAATTATTTTACATTATTTTACAGGTGCATATGTGGTCTTTTCATCCTTCCATTCATTTTTAAAAATAAAAATGAAAGCTTTTATTTCAGCAAATAAGGAAAACCAACAAAATCAAAATTAACAATTCTTCTCTCTTGACAAAGATTTACTATGATAAAAAGGAAAAGTTAGGTTTTAGGAAAGATTCCAATATTGAAGTTTTTTAATGAGCCAAAAAAATCACTCATTTTAATTCATTTAAGTCCTAGTACAATCAAGCAGGGAGATTTAAACAATGGAATGTAAGACTTTTACTTACTCCTGGTGATGCAGTCAAAATATATCTTCAAAATAATGATCGGTCATTGGTAAAAAAATTCGCAGAAATGTAAAATTGATTGTAAGAATTCCAATCATCAAAACCAAGTAGAACACCAAGCTTTTAAAACTATAATTATTTTCCTTGGATTCATCTTTTATTTACCCTATTAATAAATTTTGGTGCCTATATTTATTATTTATTACCTTTTAAATAAAATAATAAATATAAAATTTAAAAGTCATAAGGGGCTGATTTTAGAGTTAATTTCTTATGTACAACTTTATAACAAGTTTTATAACTATGACACTATGCTATATATATATATATATATAGCATTTTTATATTATATATTATAACAAGTTTTATAACTATGACACTATGCTATATATTTAGCATAGTGTGATAGATATGAAACTTGTTACAAAGTTGTACATAAGAAATCAATTGTTATATAAGGTATTAAAAACACAGTTTTTTACAGTTGAAAATTTTCGATATGTTTCATATCTTCTTCAGGCATGGCATAATGTACAGAGTGTCCCAAAATTCTGGTTATATTATCATTTTTGCTTATCATTTGGGAAAAATTAAAATTCTATTGGTTAAAAACACCCGCTACATATAAACTTGCAAAATGTTAAAAAATGAATGGCTACTAAAAATAATTACGATTATTAAATTATCAGTTAAAAATTACGTAGTAACATATTGTTGTTGCTAAGCAACAATAACAATAACAAAACCAAATTTAAAATCTCCCTCTTAAAACAACACAAACAACAGGCCTTTACTACTTTTCGTAGATGAGAGTTGTTCTGGTAGTATAAGCTTAATTATTTTTTTACACATGGACTTAATGAAATTGATGTGACATTTGATTATGGGTAAATTTGTCTTCTTTACCTTAAGCATGTATTATTTGCCCACTAGGTTTGTATTAAGGTAATTATTAGGACCTATCAAGGTTGAATCGCTCTTGCATTACTTAATTGTATTGACGTACATTGGTTACACCATGTTGCACTGTTTGACCAGATTTCTTTCCTGGTTGTTCACTTTAGTTTGAAACCCTTGGTAGTATACATGCTCAATAGGGTTTTTTTTTTTTCACGAGGATCAGCTATGACGGTTGCCCTCAGGGAGAAATAGCAATCTATCTATAAATGTACTGTAATGACTGAAAATTGTTTTTATTGTTTTATGGGGGAATTTTTTTTTCTGAGGATCGTTTATGACGGTGACAACAAAAGGGTCTGGTTCCTATAATACCACAAGTAGATTGGCATTAGTAGGAAGGACACATTCTGGCACAGACTAGGCTGAAAATATTAATGGCTGTCTTTCAATCTGATCTAGACCATGTTAGGTTTAAACTAATTTACTCTGCAGGAATATTGTCTTAATTAAATCTTGCTATGTCATCTTCTATATACCTCTAGGATTTGCTTCGGGAACTATCAAATATTTACGTAATTATCATCCTCCATTCTTTCCAAGTGGCTCAACCAACTCAACCTCCTAATCTGAAAAAAAACTTTGATACTATGAATACCTAGCTGCTTCTTAGCTCTATATTTGAACTTTTTCTGTCTTTGAGCCTGGTGTTACACAGCTACCTGACCATTCTCATGTGATTCTTATCTGTCTCATTTTATATAACACAATATCTCTGACGGAATTTTCAAATAACCTATCACAAGTCTACATCAACAAAACTCTACAATTTCAGAGAAAGCAACTATTTAAATTTTGAATAAAATTCCTTTTGAGACTCCTTTCATTGCTTGACATGTCGCCTGAATAACAGAAGTTATCAACTATCTCTAATGAGCCACTGCTTTACATCAGTGAAGCTCTAAATATTGCATTGTCTATAATCTCATCTTTGCAACACTTACATACAAACTAAATGTCAGCTCTTAGCTCTCCTAAACTAACACTGTATTCTCTAAGCACCCAGTGCCTACTAAACTGGCAAAAAAATGCATTACTACCTTAACTTTTCATGAAAACTCCACAAGACCACTTTTTAACTTCAACCCCACTTTTGGTCTCACTGCTGCTAATCATAACTTTAATTTTTGCTAAATCCACTTTAGACCTATTATTTTCTAGTCCTTTCTTCCACTTCTCACACTTTTTAACTAACTCTTCTTTAGACCTATATAAGAAAAAATTATCTGAATAAAATAACTCCCATAGACATCTGTTCTGGACTTTACTGATAACACCTCTAAAACCAAAATAAAAAACAAAAAGGACTAAATACCAATCCCAGATGTATAATAAAACTCGCACAAAATTCTTAACTGAGTGAATCATAGTGAGCAATTTAAAACAATTTGTTTTAACACATCTTGTATGTCTTCTTTTCTAACATTTATTTCACAACATAACCGTAAAAAATTCCGAGTCTCTTTTATACTAATTTGGAACAACTTTATAGAAAGGTTAAAATTAAATTTTCATGACTTTTCACATTCCTATAATCACATGATATAAAGTAAGAGTGTACTAGGATAAAATGTTATGTAACTTTCTTTTATTAGTTTTGTTATCATCCTTTTAAGTTTTTACAAATTTATAAAAATTTTAAACATGTCCCATCACCTTCCAAAGAATGTTCTAGGCTAGAGTATATTTTCAACACAGTTCTAGCATTAAGCATAAAGTGCATCACCATTTAACTATAAAGTTGAAAGAGGTTTCACTCCTGGCTGTTTCTCTCCCGCGGGGATGTTTCACACCTAATATATCTATGCTTTTTTTATATATATATATTGATTTTTTTTTCGTGTTGAATAAAAATACAATAATATAGTGACTTTACATGAACGTAAATAACATTTTCACAATTTAATTATATGTTTATATAATATAATTTATATAAATTCACAATTTAATTAAATGTTTATATGTTTAAATATAATTGATTTTAATATTATTAATTTTAAATTTAAAATAATGAATACTATCAAACATCTCCCGAATGTTACAAATACCAATATCAACAAACACCCTCCACCCATCCACACACACACAACGTGAAATAACAGAAATAAAACTTATTTGAAAACTTATTCCTGCTTTAACGTGTTCCATGGAATGAGTTTGGAGAAAAGGGCATTAACAAACTTATAAATTTTTAAATTTAAGATTATCTATACACTTAATGCCAATTTTAATTAAGGAACTATAACGCAGTGGTTGCGATGAAATTTCATATTGCGTTATTATGTTATTGTGCTTGAAACGTTGAAAATTTTTTTGATAAAATATACATTTTATTTGAAAAGGAAAATTCCAAGTTAGAATTTAGAAAAAAAAATTTGCCAAACTGTTGCTTTACTATTTCTGGCGGTATGATTTTCCATTGGTGAAAATTATTATTGAAAATTTGTTTGAGCCGTGATAAATGCAGTTTTGAGACTAATCTAGCTTTTAAAAGTTTGACAAAAATGTACTAAAATTTTTTATTCTTCCATAGAAAATTTGTTTGAATATCTTCTATTGTATGAATTATATTGTCTGGAATATCGCTGATCAGTACACAAGTGAAGAAAAAACTATTTATTTAAAGATTGTTATGCACCGTCCAAGTGTTAAGATACAGTAATAATAGACAAACAATTTCTATAATTTCTTAATGAAGTGTTATAAGAGAAATGTATACCTAGCATTTTGATTGTATCATTTGTTAATTCTACCCATTTTATGTTTTCTAGCTTTAAATTTCATCTTTGTATTGACCTATATCTATGACTTCAATGGAAGCAGTATTTTCAAAAATTGGGTCTTGACCTGAAATTCTTACTTCATTTTGAATTGAAACTTTAAACTTATTTTTTCATTTTGTTGACCTGAAACGCTAACATCAGTTTCATCCTGTTTACCTAACACTGCAATTTGATTGCTTTCTAGTTGACCTAATACATTAACTTTATTATTCCTTTCTTGATCTATATTCATAACCTCATAGTTTTTTGACCAGCATCCTTACATGTGGAATCTTTTTATTGACCTATACCCATAACTTCACCTTTTGCAATATTTGGTTTTATAACAGAGAATTTAGAGTAATAAGATATTGAGAATGTATCTTCAAGAAAAAAATTGTATCATCAGCGTATGCTGAGTATAGGAAGATTTTGTTAATAATATTTAGACTTTTGATGCCGCTACAGTGCTTTCCTTTGATGCCACTACAATGCTTTCCTTTGATGCCACTACAATGCTTTGTATAAAAAAAAAACAAAATTTACAAGCAATTTACAGAATAAAAAAAAAACGGAGAGAGTATCACCTTGACATGCTCCTCTTTCTCATTTAAAATAATTTGTCGTTATCCCATCATTATTAACACAAGATTCTTGCTTATGAAGCAAAATTTTAATCCACTTTGAAAAGTTTTCACCTAAACCAAACTTTTCAAGAAGAAGAATTAAAGATTTGTGATCCAATGAATCAAATACTTTTTCAATGTCTACAGTAGTTAAAAAGCCAGGAATATTATTTTACTAACAAAATTCTATTACAACAGATATGAGCCTTCCTCCCTCACTAATAAAACGATCTTTTACAGTCTGTTCATGGGAAACAATTTTTGGCAGAAATTTTTGAAGAAATAGACTTGGAAATTAATTTTTTATCCGTGTTTAATAATGAAATAGGTCTCAAATTTTGAGTTATTCGTTTATCTTTATTCTCTTTTTTCACTATGTTTTATAACTGCTTGTTGTTGCGAAGTACTTAATTCATCTTTTTTGAATGGTGCTTCAAAGAAAGGTAACAACAACTCCTTTATTTCCTTCCAAAAACATGGATAGAACTCTTTAGTTAGTCCATCATTTCCTGATTACTTATTGTCCTGCATTCTTTTCAAAGCCTCAAGAATATCCTTTTCGTTTACTTTAAATTTGCAGTGTTCTTTGTCTAAAAATGATAGAGTTGGAATATTTAGATGGTTTTAAAAAATTTCTTTTCATTTATATTTGGGTTTTCACGTTTTAAAAGTAAGTTTTTTCTTCAATTACAGATAAAATTTCCTTCTTGTTACCTCATTTCTATTTTCCACTAGGCTGCTTATATCTGTCTGTTCAGCTCTTTTCTTTTCCAAATTTAAAAAATATTTGCTAGATTTTTCACCGCGTTCATATTCACCGCGTTCATATTCACCGCGTTCATATTCACCGCGTTCATATTTATCATATTTGCTACGAATAATGAAACCTTTTTACATAATGATCTTGCATTTCTTCTAATTCTCTCTTTAGATTATAAAAACAAGATATATTTTCATGACTTTGTAGAGCACTTTCTAAGATTTTGTTTCATTTTCAATACTGCTCCAGCATGATTTTCTTTCTTTTGCTAACTTTTTCTTTAATGCAGTAGAAAAACTTCATATCTCATATTTTAAACATAACCACTCTAATTAATTGAGAATTATTGTACTATGTATTTTTGAAAATATTTCATTTCTTTTAAATAATTTTCGTTAACTATTAAGGAAGAATTAAATTTTCAAAAACCTCGTCCACGAACCGATGGTTCTACCTTTGTTATTGAGATTAATAAAGGAGAGTGATCAGTGAAAAGTGTGGGTGAAACAGAAACATCTCTTATGCTACTTTCCAAGTTATTTGAAGCAAAAATATAATCATATTGTCTCTCAATGAGCCCACACAACATATTCTACCTGAACGTAAAAAAAGAAATGTCAGGAAATCTTATTCTAAAAAAGTCAGATAAAGAATTTTCTTTCATCATTTTCTTCAGATTTTCAAGAGCTGTTATCTGTTCAGATTCTCCATTAGCATTATAAAAACTAATTAATAAAAATTCTTCGCTATCTATAACAACATCTAAAATAAATATCTCCCCTGCTTTATGAAAGAGCTTCTTAACTAATTTAAAATCCTTATTTCCTACAAAAGCTGTGATAACACCTTTTGAGCCTGAGGTTCCATTTAGGTTCTTAAGAAATAACCTGAAAGTTTTGGCTTAAAATATTCGGACCAGCTTTTTACTCAACCTTCCACAGAGGAAAAAAGTGAAAATTAATGTCAGGTATGACATACTTATTTGAAAAAATAAAATATAGCGTAAAATTAATTCCTTTGATTGCTCAGATGATACTTTTTGCTATGAAAATTTTGAAAATAACACCTATCAGCACATCTATGAAGATAGAATTATTTTTATTAAAGCTAGACTGGGATAATAAAATTTTGAAAAAAAGAAAATGTCGAAAAACATTATGTAAAACAATAGCAGTAAGCAGTGGTGTTATAGCTCAGATGTTAAGGCATCTATTCTCAAAAGCATTATTGCCTACCTTAAACCATTGCAAAGTGTTAATCATATCTATTCTTCTTATCATTAGACCAAAATCAGAAAAAAATTTACACCAAAATGCTATAATAATTGAGCTGATCTAGCAAGACCGTTTAAATCTTTCTCCTCCAAATGATAAGCAAAGTACTGTCAAGATCTGACTTAACATATTCTACTGTACTACATCAACTGTAGCAATCAAAAGTAATGAAAGCTTACAAAGCTGGTTCATTCAAAAGAGGATTAGCTATTTTCATTTGAGGCAGATATTCCAACAAAATTTATGAAAGAATACAAATGTGAGGATGATGATCCAGTACATTTCATTGTATAATATGCTGATAATCATCATCACCAGATGATGATAAACATGATAATGATTACAATGATGATATCTCCAGGTATTTCATAAAACATAATAATTTATAAATAATAATAACATATTTTTTTTATTTCCAGTTTAATCCTCTATTCACTGATCATTATTAGGCATTTAGTCATTTGCCTAACACTCCCTCGCCACAGAAAGGGCAGATTGGAGATTAAACTAAAATAGTGAAATCGCAGGGGCTGAAAAGAGAATTTTAGTGAATTTTTGCAAGCTATACAGGGGTATGTGACAATCGTAACTGCTAAATTGAACCAAAAAAGGAATATCTCAATATCATCTACTGTAGTTCTGTAGAAAACCATATCTGAAACACAGCTCAAAAAAGTTTTGACAGTTATACATCTTTGAATAAAATAAGAAAAAATTAAATTGCCCTTTTGCTACTCATCCAAAAAGGGGTTAAACTACAATAACGCTGGTTTGGTATCAAACTCCAAAACCCATTAATACCTCAGCAATGCAGCCAGGAAATATTTTTTCTATTGAGAATTATTTGAAAAAATAACATAATAACCTTTTTATAGTCATCAAAGGAGTGGTGCTCATTCAGAAAAAGTTGCACACTTTTCTCAGCTGTTCCATTCACTATATTTTCAAACTGGTGACCTAAATATTAACATAACTTAAAAACCCCTTTTCTAAGAGATTCGCTTACTAGTACCATTTTACAGTTCATATTATAATAACTTCTCTGTATGGGGTATTGTTGAAATATTTCAAAAATTAAATCAAATACCTACCTATGCAGTGAAAATAAACTCAATGCTTATATAGAACTATATATAGACCCTGGTCTTTCACTTTGACAATAATGATTCTAAAAGCATGTGTTCACTGGCATGGTTTATATTTCACAAATATAACCGTGAATATATTGATTTTACAAGATTCAGACGAATGATATTTGTCACACGCATGAATTCACCGCAAACAAATGTGTGCTGAAACAAATTAATTGCCAAAATTCAATTTAGCAAAAAGTAAGGCTATGCTAGTCGTCAATCTGTTGCTGGGTCCTGATTTAACATATAAAGTAACGAAAGTGCTAAAGTAAAAGAAATATCAAAAGAAACCTATAAAACATGCAGTAACATTTTCACTTGCTTTTTTACCTCATATGAAACTGTATGTTAAATCTAAGTTAAGCCACTATACTTCTTTAAAATTTTCAAATGCCTATCATAAAAGACGAATTAAAAAATTACTCACATAGTTTATCTTTATAATACCGCACTTCTTCTAAATACAAACAAGTTCTTTCCTTTACAAACTTAAATATATTGCCGCTGACAACAGAATCAACTTTTGCATCAATATTGACTGTGCTAGAACCTCCACTCAACCATGACTAATACATTAAAAAAACATAATTAAAAATTCAAATAAACATTAATTTTCATAGAAATCGAAATAAAGGAATATCTTCTTTAAACAGCATTCACAGAATGAGAATAGGATATCAAGTCCAAAAGTTAGAATTCAGCCAATATTCACTAAATAGATTTTTCCATCGCATAAATAATAGAGAATCATTCAAAATTTGGCATATATAGGAAATTTGTTTTCAGCTCTTAGGGTGCCTATTCTAGGGAGAAATGCCATTGGAGTGGATGTATATAGGGAGAAATGCCATTGGAGTGGGTGTATATTACATAGTTACATTAAGATTAGCGAAAATGTTAATTCAACACAGGAATAATCAGAAAATTTTCAATTTTCATTATTAACTATTAATTTAGCAGAAGGAGAATGGAAAAAAAGATTTGGAAACCACAAGCGATTATTCACCAATAAGTAATATTCAAACTCTATGACGCTTTCAAAATATATGTAAAAAACTGAAGAAAAATGAAACAAAATGCTCATTTTAACATGGTTAGTTATCAAAAGAGTCCCCACATACACTAATGTGACAAAAAGATGTTTACTTTGTTTACACGAAAAACTGGAAAGTATTTCATATGAAAATACGGAAGAACTATTAAACAAAAAAAACTTAACTTAATTTTTTTCACCAATAGAACTCCATATTTAGTTGTAGAAATTAGTAGCATTAATATAAATTGAATTTTCCCCTTTGTAATGAGAAATTTCCATAAAATTAGGACATAACACAGTGTCAAAAGCTAGATTGACACCCTCAAATAAAAATAAAAATTTACTAGAACTGTTGGTATGTTTTGCAGCGTGTTCAGGATGACATGCATACATTTAAACAATGTTTCTTCTAACTCCACTAGGTCTGGATAGAACTGTATGCTCTCCTCCTCATCAAGAATTAATTCCATCTTAAACAATGGAAGCAAGTGTTTTGAATCCTCTTCAAACAAAAACTTAAAATTTTCCAAAGTTCGAAGTATCATGTTCTTCAGCTATGAAAAAGTAATATAATTTAAAAAAAATCATTTTAAAAATTCATATATAGCATGCTGGAAAAGAAGTTTTAAAGAGGAAGACTAACATTATTAGACGCACCAAAAAAACATCCTGAATATCTCTTAAACAGATCAGATGTACCAAAATATAATATTAAATACTCTATGGTGACAATATATTTCTATGAACAGGGGATTATTAGAGGAAAGTGTAAAAATAGAGGAAATTTTTATTGGAAAATTTACAGCAATTAAATTAATATATGGGTGAAAATTATCAAATGTCCATTTATTAAAGAGAGGCGTAAATTTGATAGATGGGTTTACAAAATAAAACTTTAATTCAAGAGAGCAGTTGAAAAAAGGCCTTAAATTGAGAAGAGGCATTTAATTGAGCAAATAAGGTACCTGGAAATGTAATGACAACCATAGTACCTTATAGGTACTATGGTTATAAGGTACTTGGAAATATAATGAAAATATTAGTACCTTAGCAAAGAAAGCACACAGGTTTTCGGGTTGAGTGAAAAGTAATTTTCACATTGTAGTAAGTGAGAAGTCATTCTAGGATGACTAGATTGACTGTAAAACTCGACATAATAAATTATTGAAAATGCTTATAGATCATAATCAGTGACGGTTGCAAGAAAGCAAGTCCAGAATATGCCAAAGTACAGCATATTAAAATCAAAAATTTTGATTTTGATGAATTGTAGCCCCTGTTTGCCCCTACCAACGATTTTTTCAACAGAATGAAGACATTATTAACATAAAAATATTATAAAGGATGTAAACACTTCAATTTTATATAAAAATGCTATCAATGTGTCCTGCACAGAAAATTAGCAAAAAGGTTAAAATATAAATTAAAGGTAAAAATTATTTAAAATTTTCTTTTAAAAGGTTTCTGAAAGTGTGATAATTTTCTGCAGATCTCATTGAAATTGGAAGATCTTTGTAAATCTTTGCAATGGAAGTAAGATGATTTTTTACCAAATTCAAGCTTTACTCTAGGTAGTTTTATAATCAGGTTTCTTGTTTTTTCTTGTTTGGACTTAAACGGCGTTGGTTTCCAAGTAGTTTTCAAAGTTGGTACAAGTGTTCTTCTCAATGCATTTGCAAGTTCTATTAATGGTACCTTGAACTCGTAATGTCAAGCAATTTCAAGCAGTGACTCCATAGTTCTTCCATCAACTGTATCAGAGACAAAAATCCAATGCAAGAATTAAATAAATGACATCATTGACTGAAATTAAATTAAATCTAGATTTAACCCCCTTTTTCCACAAATTCAAAAGGAAGAGCATTGTTAATCGAATGGCCACAAAAACCGGAATAAATCACTTCTTTTGATAACCATCTGAGAAAATATAAAATTTCTTACTTGGTTTGAGATGAGCACTGATACGCTGTTGTGAAATGAATCTATGCGTTCTTCTTTTAGATATTTAAATGCATTCTTGTTCACAAAAATATTCATTATTTCAGGATACCAACTAAAAGTTAAATTTATAAGCAATTCAAAAACAGATTGAGCTGAATTTCAGAATTGAAAATTAAATGAATTGCAGACTTGAAAATTTCCAATACTTTACAGAACAACCATTATTATTTTTCAAACACCGATTAATTTCATTTTTACTGTGTCCTTGTACATCTACGTTATGTAAAAAAGCTGCTCTAAGTATAAGCAACAGGGCAAATATGATATGGATGAAAGTCTTGGCTTTATTTTTGATGAATATAACAACGAAGAAGAGATAGACGTGGACGCTTGATATTTGAGTCAAAAAGCTCTCATTTAGATGATGACAGCAAATTGGAAGACCTCTCTAGATATTAATGAAATTCCAACAAGAAAAAAGTTTAAATTCTGCTTGTTATTTATACCTTGAATATCCAATAGATATTTCCTTTGATACAAACATGGAAACAATAAGTGAAAAAATTTCCTAAATATGAAAATTCTTGATGACAAAAGCAAAAGGTTTTTCGTATTTTAGCAAAGTTGACCACACTATATATTGGCAGTAACTGTAACTTCTACATCGATAATTATTATCCTTGTCTTTTATTAGCATCATTTTTTTTACATAATTAAACATATTTGTGTGGTATTTTTAGAAATATAAAAAAAAAATTCCAATGGCATTCACATTGTTTCTTTTGATTTACTCGAATGTCGTCATTGATGAGATAATTTTCTCAAATATGGTAAAAATAGCTGTATTTTATCTCATCAAAAATCAAATTATCTCTTCTCCTGTTTTTTTTTTTTTTTTTTGAAATTTTTTAGCATTACATATGAAAATTTTTAAATTCAATATCAGTTAAAATAATATGCTATTTTCAGGTCTCTACATCAGCATTAAAGGATATAATACATAAACTTACATTCAGAGTTGAAATGTCATCACAATACCAGATTTCTATAGCTTAAATTATCGAAAATACTTGCTTCTATTTTTTTTATTTCTTTTTTTTAACTAGAAGAAGAAAATTAAACAAAAATAAAAGAAAACCTATGCATGAGTTTTTCTTCAGTGTTTCCACATTCCAAAGTAACTGCATTTAAAATATGCTCGCATTCAATTGCACCTTCAGACCTGAATACACAAAATATTTTAAAACTAAACAAATTCTAGTAAGCTACAGATTTTTCTTGGTATTTCCCATATTATTTAAATATTCCATATTATTTCAATTTCCTGAGCAGCAAAATTACAGTATAAATTTCAGTCAATACTTTTAACAAAACGAAGTATTACACTTTTTTTAAAACTGAAATAATTAAGAAAAAAAGTCTGAAAGTACTTCTTTAGGTTTCAGTAAAAAAAAAAAAATTCTGAAAAAATTTAAAACAAAAATGTAAAACTTTGGTAAAAAAATACATGTAGTAAGCTACAACTGATGCAAGTGAATCAGAACCTTTAGTGGTAATGAAGGTCAAAAGAGGCTTTCAAATTTGACTGTGAAATAAAAAAAATCTTGCACTAATAGTATTAACCTCATCAATAGGAAAATCTTGATCATCTAAATAACAGGAGGATATAACACAAACGTCACTTCACTGTCTATTTCAGAAACATCAGTCTCATCCCTAGTGTTTGGTGCATTTAAAAAAATTATCTATAGTTTTAAACCTGTTCTATTTATTTACAGAAGTTTTATACAATATTATACACTAAAGGATTTTCTTTCACTTTAAGTCCATACTGACACCAGTTATTTGAGCAACAATAAACATAAAAGGCTTATTTGATATACTACTAAAAGATCAATAGGGCATATTTCTATTAACTTATTTAGTTTAATGTATACATTGACTTTAAATTTGTGCTTGCATCAGCCTTTTACCATTCGACACTAATTCATCTCAACTACCACAAATACACTTAGATTTACCAGTATGACAAAAGTATGACAAAAGTGTGACAAAAGGCAAAAAAATTTACCATTACAACAAAAAAAATAAAATTTAATACAAAATGCTTCTTGGAATAAGAGATATAGTTGTCATTGGTATAAATATTGTATTTATATTAAAATTTTTGTGAAAAATAGATGTTAAATTGAATTTTTCACTTCATTCGAAATTGCTATGCAAAAGTTTAAAAAAAAAAAAAGTGCTACATGAGCCTTTCTCAAAAGTTCTATTTAATGCGTATATTTTTTTCCCAAATTTTGTCTTATTATTTTATTTGGTATCTAAGTTAGGTATTGCCCAAATTCATTTATACTTAATGACAGCTTATTGTGGAATCTTCTTCTAAACAAAGTACAAAGCATTTCACTATTCAAGAACATTATCAAAGAAGAGAATAGCGGTTAATGCAGTTCTAATTTATGGAAATATTTTTTTGGTATAACTTATTTACTAAAATATTGTTTTTTATACTTTTTTACTTATATATATTTTTATTACTAGCACGAAATATATTGTAATTGATTCAATCATTAATTAGAAAAGAAACCACAACAAAATTAACCTATATATATTTTTAATGATATTCCAGAACTATCAGACACGGTTCTTAAATACAAATAAAGAATTTTAATTTTTGGAAAGGTACTTACAGATTTTCTGATATTAAGAAAACTGGCAACAAAATTTTAAAAACGTCTTTTTTTTCTTTCATCCCCCAATCAAAGAAATCTTTCACTTCAGAGGTATTAGATTTTTATTCAAAAACTCTATCAAAGTATATGCAATATAAAATGGTGTTATAATAATGATTTGAAATTTCACTCTACCACTCCTAACTTGTTTCTTGCATATAATTTCTCGCAATAAAAACAAGTTATTTTGATAAAAATTGGATTTTTCGTAAACAAAATAAGCTCTCGCCCCTCCCGCTTATTTAAAGAAATATGTTAATTATTACTGAATTGAAATTTAATCTCTTCTTAGACAAGTGATGTTCTGTTCCAATAAAATTCAAATAAGAAATACATCAATCACAAGAAAAAAATCATAAGAAAACGTTTGCTTTCTATTGTTATATGATGTTAAATAGAAAAAATTGTTCGACGTTAATCATTATGCCATTCTGTCTTTTATTCATTTTATTATGCTAAGGTTTATTTATTAACAGTTAGTATATACATTTATTGTAGTTTTTTAAACCTACAAAAACGAAAGTGTCTGATTTATGAATAACTGATTAAAACTTAAGCAACTTTAACAAGGGCATTAAATCTACACAGAAACATGATTTTTACCTTTCCAAAACGACACGTCGACATTTTGACTATTCTGAATAAAGATTTTAAGAATTCACTAAAGTCTAGTTTTCAGAGTAAGGTTTCAAAAAAAAAAAAAAAAAAACAATAATAGCAAGCAATAAAAATCACCTTAGTTTTGATAAGTCAACTAGAATTAATTTAGAATAAGTATGATTTTGACAGATTCCGAGAATAGCTTGATGAGACGGATGCAAACAATGAAGATGTATTCGCATTTCATTATATGCATGTACAAAAGACTTGCGCCATGGGGAAGAAAAGTCCAATCCGCTAAATAGAATGCAAAGAAATGCAAATTAACAGTTTAAAATATATAGATTCGTCATAACCTATGAAAATATTATTTGAAAAAAATAAATCTGAAATTGACATCAAAAAACCCAAAAAGGCTGATAAACTATGAAGAATTACAAATATTTTATAAAAATATCATCTCCTAAGCAGTTTTTATAAAAGACAATAGATGTAAAGTATTTGAATTGTCCTGAAACATGTTATATATATTTAAAATTTACGTACAAAAAAATCAAAGGTCTAACCTTGCCTAATTTGGAATTATGGCCAAAATATAGAAAGCGGTGTTTTTTGAAAAACTGCATAATACTATGAAAAATCCCCAAAACCTTTTTTATTATTACAAAGACAATTCCTAAGTTTCTTATCATTACGCACTAATTCCTGGGTTGTTTTGAGTAATAATTTGTTAATTTGAACATCAAAAAAGTATATATTTTCTGAAACAAGAAGGTCGAAGAACTTTATATCTAAAATAAAATTTTAAAAAATGATGTCATAAAATTCAAAATGGCAAATAAATTAAGGAAAATGAAAAAAGCTTCATCTAATAATGCTTGATCAATCTCTTCTTCTTCACCACTATTAAAATCTCCTATAGAAGAGTCATTCTCCCTATCCACATTAGTTTCCAAGCAGAAAGCAAGAGCTTGGGAGAGTGAGCAATTTTTTTTTGTTGACTTTACAAATGCTTTCTTTTCAAATATGAATGAAATTATGAAAAATTTCAATATTGGCAACCATTATGGCTCAAATGAAGTGCTTGTTCATAACAAATAATACTGCACAGTTCAAGTGTAATAATGGGCGGTATCGTGTGTGTAGCAACGGATAACATAACGCTCCTGTGGGAACGATATTTGGCATGGAGGTACTGAAATAATTAAATTCACTGAATATTATTGTAAGGTTTTTTATTTTCTACAAATTAATTTGCATAAATGTATTCAAAATTGGCAAAGTTTAATTTAAAAACTATATAAATCTGACCAGGATATAAAAAAAATAACCAAAGTAGTCAAACTAACACGTTGCTTTTCAATAAATAATTTTATTTTCGTTTTTCAAAATATATTAAATTGTTAAATAAAATGTACATACATTTTATCATCAGGAAGGTCTTCATCATTCTCAACACCAGGTACATCTGGTTTAACAAGAGCATATTGAACTAAATACAAGAAACATAGTGAAATCTACTGCAAGAGTTGATATAAATAACATGCACTGAGTGAAAATTTGATCCCTGGTATGTATTGAAACAATTAAAGGAAATAACAAGACTTTTTTAATTGAGATAATGGCAGAAAAGCGTTTTCAACAAAAACTCAAAACACAATTTCTGCAAATTTTAAAAAACAACCCAAATGCTAATTACATAAATGTCAATATCAACGTACCAGGATAGCACAGTTTGCCCATTCAACATAAGAATAGCATCCATTTCAATTCGATTATTAGAAATGATACTTTCCGATACCATACCAAATTATCAAAAACAATACTTTATGCTTACGTACAAAATTATCAAAAATAATAATTCCGACACCATACAAAATTATCAGAAATAATACTTTCTGATACCACACAGAATTATCAGAAATAATACTTTCCGATACCACACAGAATTATCAGAAATAATACTTTCCGATACCACACAGAATTATCAGAAATAATACTT
>JAUZNK010022457.1:0-14603 GCA_035046665.1 Euphysa ruthae | reverse complement strand
ATAACAAAAGATATAATTGATTCTCTAGGTACGCATAACAAAAGATATAATTGATTCTCTAGGTACGCATAACAAAATATATAAGGAACAAAATTTTATATAAATTTCCGAAAGTTTAAGCTAAAATTTCAAGCATTTCTATTTATTGGGTGATGAATTTTACATTTTCCTAGCTTAAGGCAAAGAGACTTCTAGTTAGATCATAAGCTCTACGATATTTCTAAACAAAATTTATAAGCTGGAGGAAATTCGATGTTTAAGTTTATTTAAAAAAAAGAAAAGAAAAATTTTATAATGTGTTTTCTCAGTAACTACTAAGGTCATGAGTATGTAACACTGAGGATTTTAGATCTTTGAAAAAAAAAATTCTTGTTTTCGAATTTTTTGGGCCTAAAATCAACATTTTAAAAGTTTTCTCAAAATCTGTTCATTTAATTATGCTAAAGTTTTATTTTAAAGATTATATATTATTAGAGTATAAAAATAATATGTTATTTAATGTTTTATAGTTTAAAGATTATATTAGGAAGTAATAGAATAGGCCTTTCCCAAGGACCTGAAACCTAATCATCTTTAGCCTAATATCAACATTTAAATAACCATAGGGGAAATCTTTTAACTCAAATGTAAACCTAGGATGGGTTAAAAGCTGAAAATTCCTGTACCTCAGGCCTCAAAGCATTTAAAATTTGGTCGAAATATGACTTTTCAGTATTTAATATATAATATAAGTAAAGTGGTTTATATTTTAACCATTCATAACATAAATTTTGCATGTAAATGGTGACAATTTCTACATTTTTAGAAAATATTACTAGTTCTTATGTATAGTTAAATGCATAACAGATTTAAATGTTGAGCTTAAATTACAGAATACAGAATGCTCCGAATTTCCTGAAGGAAATTAAAAGATTGATGAATAATGTAAATACAACCAAAATATTGAATGATTACACTGAACTTTTCTGTTGTGGTTAAAGCATGTTAATGGATTTGTTTGATGAACTAACTATTTATTCATTAAAAAAAAAACATAAATGGATAAATTTTTTGGAGATTTTCAGACTTTTCATAAAATAAATTGTACGGGAGTCCGTTGATCACTAAAGTTTTTTTTTTTAATCTTGTATTGATATTAATGACATTTGACCGTCTGCTAAAATTCTTGATTGCGGCCTGAGATAAAATCTTTTTTCTTAAATTTGAATCCCCTGTTATTTTATTACATTGAGTGAAGGGAAAAAATTTCTATTCTGCTCAAATTCACATTAGAGAAAATGCTATGAAATAATTTAATGTTTAAGAAACAAATAAGAATAGGTTTTGCATTGGAAATAGTCATTGTTATATTTGATCTCAGATTTCAATCTCATAGCAGTTTTAATACTCCTTGAGTGGTTTTGGTAGCTTTTCTAGACTCACTGTATACACCTCTAAACCTGTAACTTTTTTTTTTTGATTTTGTATATTAGTCAGATAGGTTTGTTATATTTTGGGTATTTTTTTTTCCTGTTATTTTTAAAGAAGTTTTTATTAGAGGTCTTTTTTTTTAGAAATTTGAAGAACAAGCAAGTGAAATTGACTACAGATTTAGAGTTAGAAGTAAGTATAACTAAATTATGCTCTTTTTGCATAATTGTTAAGGAATAGAAATGGGATTTTCTGAAAATAAGACTATGAAATTTAAGGATTCAGAAGAATAAATGGCAATAGTTAGGAATTTATTAAAAGTAGGTGTTTTAAAATTTTACTCAAAAAAGAAATAAAATACCAAATATAAATTGTAACCATTGATAATATATGTTTGATTTTACAAAGGCTGAAGTTGTCATCCATCAGCCAGTGATCTGTATTAGGAGAATTTTGACGCATAAAACTCGGTTTCTTTTTTCACAATGTTATTTAGTAGGGTTTCATACTATAGAATTGCCGATGTTATTATTATGTATTTGCTCACATAGACAGAAGCTCGTAAGAAGGCTGAAGCACAAATTCGTGATCTGGAACGAGCTGCTGCCTTGTATAAACATGATATGAAAGAAAATCAGAGTAAGTCAAGGTTTGAAGCAGATGCTAAAAAGAAATTGGAAGCTAAAGTCCAAGAACTGCAAGCTAAACTAGATAGTGACTATTCAATTAAAGAAGACAGCAATAAACTGCAGAGAAAATTACAGAGTATAGAAAAAGAGGTAACCATTTTAACTATAATCTACAATTACATTTGAATCAGTTGTGTCACATGCTTCGGATCTTCATAGATTTTTGAGATGTTAGAAAACACCATTTCTGAAATTTTATGCATGAACATCTTGAATTTATATTGGGCTGAGCTGACATGCCTGGACATGCCTGACATAAACTTCCATGCTGAAATTATAGACTTGTTATTATTAGGTTGGGCAAGTCGCTGTTATTGTTAATTTTTTGGGCAAGCCCAAAAATTAGCGTTTTTAAAAACTTTTATCCTTCACTTAAGCTTATATTAGAAAATGATATTTATATGATATATATTATATTTATATAATGTATATTATATTTTATTTTTATAAAATATATATATTATATTTATTTTATAATATATATACATATAATAATATTATTAAAATGAAATTTCCATTAACTAAAAACAAAAATTTTCAAAACGTTTTGCATCATTAATTACTTGAAGAATTGCGTTGACATGAAACACTATGTCGTAATTTATTAGTTATTGTCCAGGAAAATCTTGTTAACATTGTGCTTTTAGGGGTAAAAGTGTAAAAATTTAACCAATTACAGAATAGCTTTAGATTAAAATAAAACTAATCCAGTTTCGCATTTTTCTTTAACACAATTTCACTGACCAGATATGACTTCAAGAGGAAATTTTTTTTTTTTTTTTCATCAGATTAATAAAAGTTTAATAACACACTTTATATTGAAAATGTACTAAAATCTAGTTATAATCATAATCAGCATTTTTAAAAACTGGGAATAATGTGTTTTTATTATCTCAGCAGGTGTTAGGCATGAACAATTAAGTTTAAGAATAAAGATTTATATGATATAAATATGTATAAGTGTCATCAGTTGGCAATTCTCTTTAAAAAATAAGAAAAGTTTAATAAAACACTTTACATTATGCTCCGAAATAGTGGTTAAAGTATTTAAATAAATAGGATGTAGTGTTTCTTTATCTTTCTATATGTTAGGAAAATTTAATTGTCAAAATGTTTTAAATTAAGTTGTGTAAACTTATTCCTTTGAGCTTAGCAAAACATCCTTGGTATCAGGTTGTCTCTGAAAAGATGAATTTTAAAAGTACAGCAAAACATTTATCCTTTATCAAAATTTTCCCATGAGTACCTGTGAAATACTTGATTTTCTTGCTGGAAAAACTTGTCGAGGTTTCCATCTTTTACTTATGTACAACTGAGAAAATAAATATCAATTCTTTTTTACCAATGTTATCTGATTTTTATTTGGTGCAGGAGATTTGAAAATCAAATAAAGACTTTTCATTTCATTTCAAAAGCTTGTTTATAAATGTTGTGAATTGAAATTCTTCCCTTTTTTTGATGTTTTTAACAGTGTCAATGATTTGTGCATCCATGATGTCATGTGTATTTAGAACAAGAAGATCTTTTGTTTCTTCCATAAAATGGATACCCATTTGCTCAAACACTGATAAAAAGTCTCAAATTTTTTTCCAAATCTTTTTTGAAAATTATTTCTTCTTGATGTTTAAACTCTTGTTTGTTGTCTTGATTACTCTGTGGTAAAGTTGATTAGAACTCATTGATATAGCAAGCATCCTCTGGTCCACGTACCATCCACCGTAGCAATTGATTAGGGTCTTCAGCTAACCCATTCGCACCTAAAAGACATCACAGACTTTTTATTAAATTAGTTATTCGTGATAATCTTTACTAAGGAATCTCTTTTTTAAATTTCCAGATACCTATCTAGAATGGTTTGGCAAATTAATAACTAGACACTTAATAATCAATACCTTGATCTCCTTTCACACATTTGTTGTTTTGCTCATGTACATGATTGATGTCAATTGAAGAAAAAGAGCTCTGCTTTATAACATACATGTCATGTCAAACCATATCAAAAGACTTTCATTCATCGCGAAACAAAGGTAGTGATGCAGACTAGTCAGTTATTTGCTTAGCATGATATTTGTTAACTGTATGAAATTCTGACCATGAAAGTTGAGCATTTATTTCCTGAGTTCCAAGGATATTTGTTTATGATATTTGGTTTTGAATAAGATCAAGCCACTTAAAAAAATAACCACCTTAAAACCTTTTATATTTTTGTAAGATTCCATAAGAAAATATATTCATATGATACCATTATGAAAATTTTTAACTTTGTAGATCTGAATGATCTTACATCGAATTGGGCATTGGCTCAATTTAAAGCTCCCATATGTGCTACGGCTACAATTGATATCAAAAAATTTTTGTTTTTGCTCTTGAGTGGATTTGAACCCACGAGATTTTCCATTACAATGCAATATTATCGAAAATTTGCTACGCCTAGGCCACAATGCCTTGATATGACGGAATCAAGTGTATAGATATAAAACTATAGAAGTATGTAAAAAAAAAAAAAACTAAGACTAGAAGCTTCATGATTGTTATTTAACAATTAAAAATGTTCTAGTTTCAAATGGTAAGGTATAATGCAAAATATATATCACTTAATCACTTGTAAACACATCTTATATACGAAATTGATAGTCCAAGCTTATTCCACCAATCAACCTTTTTTCTTGTTTTTGAATGAACAAGCATACATATGTATACAGCTAAAAGTGGTTCTCTTGTTGATTGTTTATGATACGATGAGTTGTATTCCTTTCTTTGTCGTTTAACAGCATTAAACATTATCAACGCAGGCATGCTTAGTAAGGACTGTTCAACCGTTTTCTTTGCTGAAGTTATGTTAGTTAATATCATTCGGACCAATGACTTAACAGATTGAGGTAGAAAATAGTGTTGGCTGTTACTGCTAAATTTCCCATTGAATTGTTTGTTTTGTTTAACATCTATATATACTTGTCTAACTTTTGAAAGGAAAAGCTTTATCATCATAGTCAGAATTACAAGCTGACTTTAGTGCTCAATTTATATCAGAATTAAATACTATATAACTATTTTTGCTTTATTTGTACTTAACTACTATGTTTTTGAAATGTGCCATGATGTGATTTTGTAACTTGGTTGTGTGAATCTGCTTTGAATAAGGAACTCCCAGTTGTGCCAGTCTAGTTTTATAGATTTCTGCTTACTGATTTAATTTAAACACGGGAAGTCCATGAATTTATTTTTCATGATCATTATAATTACAAATTGTTTTGTGGAAACTTCGATACACAACTAAAATACAGTTAATGTGGTAAACTGCGTCCTGAGCCATGTCACCAGGATTAAGTTTACTCAAAAGGACATTATCTAATATAGTTGCACACTTCCTTACCTTAGTTAAAAGTGGATACTTATGAAGGTCTCTTTTGTTTCATTACAAAAGAAACATTTAAATTGTTAGTAGGCAAAGATATACTTTTCCGCGTTTTCATAGTTTTTGAAGATTTTCCTACATTTTCTTTGACTATATCAGTGGTGAAATTATTATTTTTCCCATGCTTTTCATCTAATTTCTATCTTTTTATCGCTCTCTATTTTTAAATTACTAAACTTGTTTTTGCAAGAATTGTAAAACTTTCCATTATTACCTGTTAAAAGCTCAGATAAATTATCATTGTCCAGGAAATGTTGCCCATTTTCTGTTTGATTTCATTGTAATCCAGAAACAAGATTGAATACAGGATTATTTATGTGTTTTAAAAACTAGCTTAACCCCTGATTATTATAGAAAAAGAATATGAAATAACTTTTTGAGACAATTTTAAGAATATAGTTTTTTAGTAAACATTTCTCAGTATTTTAATACCTTTCTAATGGTATACATAACAAGTATTTTTAACATTTTTCTTTTTATATTTTCTTCTCAGAACTGCTCTGGTATTTAAAATAGACAAAACCGGTGTTTTGGACGTGGGTCAGAGTTACACTATATCTATGGCAAGTCTCCAAATAAAAATCATGCTTTTACCTTTATTAACACAATAGTCATGTTTTTTGACATGATTTTTCTAGACTTATAAACTCGAAAATGTTTTACGCTTAGTAAGACGTGACAGACGTATTTGAAGTAATGGTTTCTTCTTTAAATTTTCTGAAAATTAATAGCTTTATGATTTATAAGCTTTTTTGTTGTTCTCATTTCATTTATCATTTTCAATATTAGTAAGTGACTAAATAAAATATATACCACCTGCTAAAATGAATGTTTTTTTTTGAAATGTTTGCTAATTTTTGATTTTTTTTAATCTGTTTTTCGTATTTATTATAAGTTTCTTTTTTTTTTCTATTTTTGTGTAGAATAATGAGCTGAAAGAAAAACTGCGAATAGAAACAGATGCTAAAGAAAAACTGAAGAAAATTGAAAGCGATCACAGGAAATCACAAGCAGTTGCTGAACATTCAATTAAAGAACTTAGTGAGAAAAATAAAATGTTAGCTCTTTCAAAGGTATGTTCTTGTTGAAAAAATAATTAGTTGATATAGTAATACCAAACAGATATATATTTATAGGAGGCATAGTTCTTTTTTACTTTATTTTGTATCAAATTTTTTTTTTAATTTACTCTTTTTTTCATTGTTCTGGTGCAGCAAACAAAGTTAAAAAAATAAAGAAATATTTCAGAAACTTGGAATATAATATTTTAAAATTATCTTTTCAGTCAAATATAGAAAAGGAGCTGATGCGTGCACAACTTTCACTGGAAGCTGAAATTAATTCAGTGAAACATGCAAAAGAAATGCGTAGAGACTTTGAAAAACAAAACGCATCACTAAAAGACGAAGTAGATCAACTACGTAGTAAATATAAAACTGATGCTAACGCCATGCAAAAGCTGCAAGACGAATTATATTTATTAGAAAAAGCTAAGAGTAATACAGAGTTGGAATATAAACAATTTAAAAGAAACCATGAAACCGAAAAATCTGCTCTGCAGATCGAATTAGCTAGGTATAAAGCTGAAAAGAAAGAAAAATCTAAGAAACTATCTGAGATTCAAATCTTTGATAAAGAATGTAAGTATTCGTTGCCTTCCATTTTAAAATTTGGGTAAGTATATAGTCATATTTTTTATTTTTTTCACGTTCATAATTACAAATTTTTTAACTTCACTGTGTATGGCAAGCTTTTATATGTGTAGAAACACATGTTTAGTTAAAAAAATTTATTATCTGCTGTTAGAAAAGTATTTTTAGTAAAACTTCTGACTTAGAAATTAAAAAGAATTTTTATTTGACATTAGTATTTCTGATTTACTTAGCTGCAGAACAAAAAGAACGTGAATTACTTATGAGGTATGAATCAAAGGCTGCGAACTTAGAAAGACAAGTTAATGATTTGCAATTAGATTTGAAAAATATTAAACAGAAAAACTCTAGATTGGAACAAGAATATCAAGGAAGTCAAAATAAGGTAATTCGTGTTTTTAAAAAATGTTTTCCTTATTCGGTCCACAAATTTCCATTTTGAAACATGCTGTTACTTCAGTCAGGTGGCCATTTTGAAACATGCTGTTACTTCAGTTAGGTGGCCATTTTGAAACATGCTGTTACTTCAGTTAGGTGGCCATAGAACAATTTAAGCATATATTACTGTGCGCTTAGGTCCAAAGAATCACATGTTATTTTTTGTTAGACTAATAATGGGCCTTTAGTAATAATGTTGCATACAAAGCCACCTCCAACTTATAGTAATAGCAATTACAAACAATTTTTAGCAATTGCCATAGGCCAAAGAAAATAATTTGGCGTTATAATGTAGATAATGAAATTAATCCTAGTTTGGCTTTGTATTGTAGGTAATAAAATTAAACCTAGTTTTGAGCATAAAAATTATTATTTTTAAAATTTTAAGAAAAATTGTTTTTAATGGGGTTAAATGTGGACGTTTTTGTCCTAAAAAGAAAAGTTTTTAAATCCTCAATTCAGTCTGTTCATTCAGATTTTACTCATAGGGTTGTTTCAAGGATTTTACTGATTTACAGGAAATTACGCATTGATATGTCAGGTAGTGTGATACAGCCTGATTTTTGAGAAAAATTCCTTTTTGGCCCAAAATAGTCAAGAAACAAGAATTTACAAGATATTAAAAAAAAATTTGCTGTAACGTTTGCATTTCTAAGAAAACTATGGTTGTTAATAATATTAATTTTACTATTATTTATACAGGATAGCCACTACAGTTAATTTGACTGCTATCAATGTAGGTGCTGTTTCGGGCAGTGGCTCTATTTAAAACTCCCATTTGTGCTACGAAAAATAGCTCTTGAGTGGGTTTGATTGAACCCACAATATTTCACATTACAGTTCACTGCAATATTATCGTATAATGTGCTACTGATAGACCACAATAAACTTAAATTACCCTTAAATTTATTTATCAAAGTAAATTTATTTCAGTTCTAAATTTCAATTCTAAATTTATTTCCTAAAATGTTCTTGACCAATCAGAATGCTTTTTTTCAGAAATTGATATCTCTAGAACGGCTTAACTTTTTTTGATAATCTTTTATATAATGATGTTATACCATAAAAGTAACGCGGTAATGGTGATACTGGAGATTAGTTTGCCCATGGGCATACCTAACAGGAAAATAAAGATATAGACACAATTAATGTATTTTTTATTGTTTTGAGAAATTTTTTAACTGCATCTTTCCGTTTATGTCATTAAACTGCTAGCAGTACAGTCATTAACCAAGAAGGTTAGCCTTCAAATTTGTCCTCAGCTTTCAACAATAGCAAAAAATATTGCCAAAGGAAATTTATTCTATTTCTATTTTCATTGCTACGTCTAAATAGGGGAATTTAATCATGAAATTTTTTGCTTGTTGCTAGGCTCTAAAATACTTTACATTTGATCTGATACATCATTACATTTTCTTTCAAAAATTAAGAGATATGAGTATAATTGCATTTTTTTTTTTTTTTTTTTTTTTTTTTTTTTTTTTACCATTTTGTGCCTTAAATTTTATTACTTTTTTTAAATTTTAATAAAAAATTCTTAAATATAATAATATTAAAATTTCTTAGAATTATGAAAGCATGTATTATGTTTTAACCATAAAAAATTGGTTAATATTTAGGTTGACAGCTTGAATAAAGCGATAGAGAATGATGCCAAAAAAATATCTGATCTTGAAAATGAACTGAGTAATGTAAGCACATCCTTGACAGTTCTTAAGACGAGGGAGCAACAACTTAAATCAGATTGTAATCGCTATAATGAAGAAAAAAAGCAAGCACAAGAATCATTAAATAGGTTTATGAGGTTAGTACAATTTAGTACATAATTTAGTACATAATAAATATTAATAGGTTCCCTGCGCAGTTTTGCTTGTTCAAAAAATTTTAATACATATTGATAATTTGTATTGATAATTTAAAACTGAAAATTGTGTATTGAGTTAATTAAAATTCCAGTTGGGATACCCTAGCTATTGTCTACATGGCGTATTTATAAACAACCTTTAATCTCAACAGCACTCAAATCATTGATGACAAATTCAGATCTATCGAGATTCTCAACTTCAATATAGTTTATTTCATTAGTTCATTTTCATATTCTGCATTTGTGAATTCTCAACAATAATCACAGATTATAGTAGCAAGCAGCTGTATAAAGTGCAAAAACTTCATGGCCAAAGTACCCGCTCTGTATTTCATGAAATTGTTTGTTGCTTTAGTTTTCTGAAGTTTTCCTGACGATAAATGTTGTAAAGATGGATTTAAAAGGTTTACTGAGCACTTTTCGGAGTAATTCTGCAACATCTTCATCTCCATGGCTGGTCATTATCTTTATGATATCTGTTATCACGCCTTAACCATTGTGTATAGTTGATTTTCTCAATTTTTTCAAGTGCATTCATAACATCTGCAATACTCTTATGTCTATTATGTTTTTATATATCATTACAACAACCATAATTATTAATGGAACAACCGCATGTAACAAGTGTTTCTCACGTTTTATGACTTGTTGTATACAATAGATAGTAATGTAACTGGGCATGATTTGTTTTGTTTGTTAAACAGAGAAAGCATTTTTTTCATAGACCAAAGGATATAATGCTTGGATTTATACACTCGCTTACGATTACTGTCATACCCGATATAAACAGTAGTGTCTGCTTGTCCGTGTTTAGAGTAATAAATTTCTAGTCTTTCCAAAAAAGATAACTTTTTTTTTTGACTTCATCAGTGATTGAAGGACAACCAGCATTTAGTGAAGCTTGTTTTCTAGCAGAATTAAAAACTTGTGATTTTGAATCAGGAAACAGGGTAGATAACAGGAGGGACAAAATTGCTCTCTTCTCTCCAGGACTTTTTGGCAAGGCTCTTACAGCTGTTGCTTTTGCATTACCCAGAGACATTACTGTAAAAAGAGGTATGAAATGATGAAGCTTCAGGTGTTAATAAAGTGGAAAGAGAGTGTACTTTTCTTTTTCTCATTCTACAACACTGATATTTTTTCTTGGAAGCTTTCAATTCTTTCAAAATTCTTTCAATCGTTTACTCTTTTTGTCCTTATAAATAATTCTATGGGTCCTTCATTTTCAACCTCTCCCTATACTCATTCTGTCTATGCCTTAAAACCATAATTTGGCAATAATACCATAAACTTGAATAAGACTCCACAAGCTAAGTACTTTAAAATCAACGGTACCTATCTACCAAGGGACTTATTCTTTTTGTGCATTATATTTAACAAGGATTTGACTGTGTTCTTCAAACTTAAATATCAATTTACAGCTAATCTAAGGCAATTTTGAAAACACCAAAAACAATGGCATTCAGATAATAGCTACTCTATCAAATCTTTTAACCTGCGTTATCCAACTTGTTATTACCTATAGCCAAAGCTATAAGCAACAATTGGAAAAAAGTCATGAATGGAAAAAACTTTTCTTGATCAAAAATCGCCAAATTAAATTGGTGGAAAGAAAAGTAAATTTTACTCTAAAGAGGCTAAACTATAAATCCTGCAATGATTAAACTTTTAATCTGAAATTGCCGACTCAGCAAAAAACTTTGTTATGCATATATCGTCACAGAAGGAAACCATGGACCGAATAAAGCTAAATATTATAACATACCTACAAATATGATTTACAAAGTCACAAAAATGTTGAAAATTGTTGCATGTTGATATTATTTAGCTCTAAAAGTCACTATAAAACTTTCCAAGATACCATAAAAGCTTTTGAGCAAGAAACTACGTGTAAGTTAACAAGTTAGCCTATTCAACATGGATTTCAATTCTGGTTTAACTGCTGAATTGAAACAGTTGTAAAAACAGGCATGTTTCAGATATCATTGTGTTCCATGTGTTTTCTAACAAAAAACTTAAAAACCAACACAATTTTACCATTTTGAACTTTAAGCTCCTAGATTGACCAATTTTCAATAATCACCATTTAAATTAAAATTTGGCAACATATGGACTTGGTGGTCAATTTTTTTTTGCAAAAGAGCATCTGCAAAAAGAAATTTTTTTTTTCTTGTCTAAGCCCTTCTGCATACAACAATTAAGGTCGGAGGATTGTTCAAATAAATATTTTTTTGAGATTTGTAGTTTCAGTCTATTGTGGTCTCTTTATTTAATTTGCACTTGTCTACAATTCTTGTAGTGCTCCTTTTTTCATTATGCAAGGCACCATCACGAGTTAAATTTTTAAAATCAACTGAATTAAAATTTTTCTTAATTGAAAATTATTTGACTTAATTGTCTTGTTTTACTATCATTAATTATTTGCGATAGTAAACACATAGTTCATTGGCTCTATGTTTCATGTTTTTTTCTCTTTCAGTGCTTCAGCAGCTGACGATCTTCAAATGAAAGAGCTTCAGGATCAATTAGAGGCAGAACAATATTTTTCAGTGAGTGAAAGTGTAAAGTCATTCCTGGTTTTAACAAATTAGATCTAAATATGTGAAATATTGAAGCATTAACTATTATGATTATCTATTTTAAAACAGCTTGTTGCTTTTCTATGATTTTTTAGTTTGTAATGAAATCAAAGAGATTTTTTTCCAAAAACCTTTAATTTTTTTTTTTTTTTTTTCATAAATAATCTTATTCTTGTATGCTCACGAAAGTATGTGTATTTTGATAAAAAAAAGGAAAGAAATATTTCTACAATAAAGGAATTTAAATTAGATATAATTGTCTTAACTAACTCAAAACTATATGTAGTCAATGTTTCCAGTTAGGTTTTCCATTTGATCTATTTAGTCTATGGATATGGTCACTATCAATCAATAGAAACATATCCTTAATGTTTTATTTATATTCTGGGATCTGTTTCTATTGATTATTTTGAGGTATGGAAAATATGTTAATCTTTTTAAAAAAATTTTTTAGACTTTATACAAAACTCAAGTACGTGAGCTGAAGGAAGAAGTAGATGAGCGATCTAAGCAGTCACAAGCACTTCAAGGTGATTTGCAAATACAACAAGAAGAAAGAGACTCACTGTCTGCACAACTTGAGTTGGCATTGGCTAAAGCAGAATCTGAGGAACTTGCTCGGTCTATAGCTGAGGAACAGATACATGATTTAGAGAAAGAGAAAACTATGCTAGAGCTAGAAGTGAAAGATTTAGTAGCAAGACATGAGGCTGATATCTCTGATAAAAACAACCAATACCAAGAGGTAGTAGGTTTTTCATGCCCAACTCATGTTATGATAAACTATGTCCATATAGGATTTTTCCTACTCGTTGATAATGGGATAGTAAAAAAAATGTGTCTTATGTTGGTGCTAGCACAATAGATATTTTGATTTTTAAAAATTTTTTATGTATATTCTAGCTTCCAATGCTTTAAACTTTCATGGTCTTTGATAAAATATAAATTGTAGTTGGAAAAATATGTCAAAGTATATATTTTTAAATATCCTCCCACCCAATTACCCAAGGCTGACAATTCCGGGGGGTCCATGGTCCCCCCACTTTTTTTCAGAGCAAAAAAAACAAAGATTTGAAATTATCACAAAAGAAATTGGAAGGAGAAACACCGGCTTAATTACTTACAAGAAAAACCTACTATTGCATTTAATTCCATTTAAAGTGAAACCATTCTATTGCATTTATTCTTTTATTATTATGTGAGTTTTTTCGAAAGTTGAAGAATAGAGAGTTTAGTGCAGGGAGAAGTAGTTGTAGAATGTTCTGTATATAATGTTCATAGGATAGAATCTGTTGTAAGTAATGTAAATAGTAAGGACACTGTTGCACACATGGAAAAACCTACTCAGTTCCGCCCTGAAAAATCTTTTGAATTCCCAAAAACAAAGTTTTGATCACGTAGCGTCAATGTCAGTATCATTGGTTTGATGACTACAAAATGGCTTCATTATAATCAAGAGAGAGACTGTGTGTTTATTGTCATACCCATCAACAAAAATTAACGGCAGAACACAGTAAAGATCCAGCCTATATATCAACAGGGTTCAAAAACTGGAAGAAGGCCTCATCGTGTTTTAAGGATCATGAAAAGAGCAAATGCCACATCGCAGCCTTATCGTACGAAATAGTTATCACGAATTGCAAGGTTCCAAAAAAAAAATGAGCAGTGCTGAAACTGCAAGAAAAAGAGTAAGAGAGAGGCAATATTTGACCATGTTTGTAGATTGTCTACAAACATCAGCTCTTCAAGGAATTTCTATTCGTGGTGATACTGAATTCGGCAGTAATTTTACTCACTTGCTTCTTTTACGAGCTAAAGAATATCCGTGGGTAAAGGAAAGAATTCACAGAGAAATTGGTACCAAAAAGTATACGCATAACAATTTTCAGGACGAACTTTTAAATATAATGACCAAGCAAGTATTGAGAAAAAAGCTTTATGATGTCAATAATAGTAAAATATTTGCTACAATGTGCGATGAGTATACCGACATTTCGAACCTGCAGCAACTATCATTTTGTGTACGATGGGTAGATGAAGATTTGAATCTAAATGAGGATTTCCTCAGTTTTTATGAAATACCAAATATTCGAAGGGACACTATCGTATCTGCAATGAAAGATGCACTTGTTAGATTTAACTTGCCTTTATCTGACTTGCGTGGACAAACATATGACAGTGCAAGCAATATGCTGGGTAAGAAAAGTGGTGTCGCGACTCAAATAAGGCAAATCCAGCCAAAAGCCATTGAAAGTCGTTGTCAGGGTCACACCATTAGCATTTCCGTGAAAAACACAACCAAATAATCCCGTCTTCTTGAAGATGTTATGGCAACCGCTGGTGAGATAACAACTTTAGTAAAGTATTCACCTAAAAGGGAGCAACTATTACTAGAAATCAAACAAAATGTAGAAATCCAATACGCAGATGATGATCTCTATAAAAGTATCTAGTCACTTTCCAAGCTTTGTACAACCCGCTGGACAGTTAGAGCAACTTCTATGAGAAAGATTATTGCAAACTATAAACCACTCTTTGAACTTTGGGATTTGTCTT
>JAUZNK010022446.1:0-20454 GCA_035046665.1 Euphysa ruthae | reverse complement strand
GAAAGAAAATATTGCTTTGCTGTAATTCCAAATGTTTGCTAAATGAAGAAAGAGAACATTGCATTGCTTTTAATTACACATCTTTTTCAGATCAATGTTTTTTTTATACACCACTCATCTTTCGTGCTTGACTACGAGATTCAAAAAATCAAAAGGCAAACTTTTTTACATTAATTATTTTACTGTAATATAAACTAGCTTTCTTATTTAAATGTTTGTTTTTGTAAATTGGTCAGTGGTATAATAACCTTACTTTTTAGCCGTATGTCCGGTTGGTCAAGTGGTACATCTTGCTTAAAAATATTTTCTTTCCACGAAGAGTTTCGCACATTAGATCCAATATTTTTTTGAACCTCAGCCCCCACCATGGGGGGTTTCGCGTGACACTAAGACGCATGCATTTTTATACAAGCAAAACGGTATCCCCATAAAATCTCTGGATACGTACATCACTGGATTATGCTCGCGCAAAGTACCGTTAGTTTAAGATTAGGGTTACATATTTATTAATAGTTTAAACCTGCCTTAAAATGAATGATTATAGAAGAAAATTCTCACGCGCTCAAATATTCTTCTTTAAGTATAAATATATGTAAAATTCATGAACATTATCATTATATCTCAAGAGATGAAGGGACAAGAAATAAAACAATGTACGTTTAAAAATAACATATTTTGATAAAAAATAATTATGAGTAGGAGATTTGTGAAAATCAAAGCAATTCTGCAAAATACTTACATAACATTTAAAAATGTAAGCATTTTCGTATATTGAGCGCTCAACATACATTTTTTTTTTTTATCTTTCTTGGGTATTGAGATTGTAAAGGCATTTGCAGATGTTGGAAATAGCAACCATGGTGCGCTGCGCTGAAAAGGGAAGGAGAGAAGGCATCCTTGACTAGAAAAAAAAACTGCAAAGGTGAATTCGAACCCTGAATTATAAAATATTTGCGGCTAACGCCGCCCAAAATAATTTTCTAAATCAGCCCCTGTTCAATATCTCATGGTTTGTCAGCAAGTATTTTGCATACTCCCCATTTGTGCCTTACTACCTGAAAAAAAATTATGACTGAACACATAATTTTATTTGACAACAGATATATTTACACAATTATCTAAAAATTTCTTGAAATGAATCTGCCAATCATTTCATTTCAATAAATATACGCAGAAAACAGTTTTAACAAGTGAGCTAAGTTGGTCAAAAGAAGTCTTCTATGGTCCTCTAACTTCACGTAAAATTCAAAAATAACGATAGTGATAATAATAATATATAATAACAATAGAAAATAAAATAAAATAATATTAATAATGAAGGGTTTTTAAAATTTTTAAAATGCTATTTTAGATACAAAAAATTACACTATTCGGGCCAAAAAATACCAAAAATTAGCACTTTTCAGCAAGTGGTAACAAAACATAAGTCAAAAGAAGTGCTTTATTTTGCTTCATAGTCCTATAACTACGCACAAAATTTCAAGAAAATGTAAAACTATTTTAACGAAAATTTAAAAACGGTAAATGACCATACTTTTACATTTACATTAAACACATATAGTTAAAACAAAAAAGTTAAAAAGGAACAAAATATTCTTACAAATACAAACATCGATTTAACTGCAGGAATGTATATTATACTACAAGAATTAAAAAGATATTTACCTGAGATAATGTTTGTGAGATTTCTGACGTTAAAACATTTTCCAATATTTCAAAGTCTTCATTTGATATATCAGCAAATAACCTAGAGAAAAAAAAAAATAGAATTATTTTCCTAATAAAATGTTTTCTAGATAAACAATTATAGTTTATGCTATGGGGGTTAAAAATGCAGACCACAGCTTGCAATTTGGAATTTTATATTAAACGTGGTTAAATATCACAAACTGGCTGCACAGCGCTGCACAAAGAAATTGATAATCTCAAAACATTTAATTTTTTTGCCTAGGTCTCCAATCTAAATTCCCTACACCTGATACACCTGATACACCTGACACAACTGATACAGCAGAAATCATTGGAATGAGGCTGAAAAAAGCTTCCAGCATTTATTTCTTTGTTGAAGAAATATTAAAGAAATTAAAAATTAAAGAAAATTAAAGAAATTAAAAAGTGACAGGTGTATGTGTTATCCATAACTAATGAATAACTTGATTGTTAATTTTCTATTTTATTTAACTAATTTTCTTTAATAAGAAAATGCAAAGAGGCTATTAGTATCAACACTCCCTGCAGAGAAATCACTCAGTTAGTGATTATATTAGAAAGCTAATCAGAGCTTAATTAATTAATTATCGTTTGACAAATGTGCAATGTATATAGCTTTGGCTATTCAATGGTGACTAACTGATGTGAAATTTTGATATTTCATTCAATGAATTTTGATATTTATAGTCAAATATATTACTTATAAAATACTACATTCAGAGAATACTTTTTGAAACTTGGTAACAACACAAAAATTTGTATCAAAGCTGTAAAAAGATTTTTCTCACACTCTCATAACATTCTTTTTATTAACGATAACTCATTAAAAATAGATAAATAAATAAATAAAATAAATAAATAAATAAAATATACAATAGTTCATTTTAAAAATAAGTTTAAAACATAAATATGTAAAGATATGTTTTTAAAATTGCAGACAAAGCTTAAATATCAGAATTCAATAAGGAAAATATTGGCAATGAACATATGTTTAATTAATATCGACAGCTATGTTCATAGAATATCAATCAATTGCAGAAATTAACCTGCTAAAAAAAAAAGGTATAACAGTATTATTTATATGCAGGTAACAAACTCTAGTGACTAATGGACACCTAGAAACAAAGTAAAAACTAATAACTAATCAAAATCTATGGCTCTAAAGGCTTATGTCTTAAATAACATTTAAAAGATTTTCGAGTACTACCAAAATTGGAGCGTAATTGAAGTGCAATCACTAAATTGAAAAAAATTTTTAAAGTCAAAATTTTGGACATACCTCACCCAAAAATTGTTTGTGATACCCAAAATCCCTAAACTTAAACATTTGTGGAAAAAGTAATCACAAACAATATTTTTAACACTGAACAATACTTCAGTAAAATTCAAAAGCAAATTCTTGAAAAATACCAAAGAATTTCATTTTTTGACCAAACTATTTTTGAGCTTTTCCGGGCTTATGAATAAGAAATTATGACAGGTGTCCACGTAGGGTAAAAAAGTAAAAAATCCCTTCAATGGCCTTTTAACCTTATGCAAAATTAAAAAAAAAAAAAACTCAATAAAATTTCAAAAATGATACTTTTAAGTCTAAATTGATCATGTTACGGAGCTTGAGGTCTAGACCCAATAAAATTTTCAAATCTTTCAGCAGGTGGCCCTCTATGGTCCTTTACACAAAATCTAAAAAAAAAAAAAAAAAATGAATGCGTTTCAAAAGAATCTCAAACATAGTGTTTTTAAGTTTAAAATGACATAGAGATTTTATTCCTGGGAACCCAGCCCGATAACATTTTTCAAATAAATGAAACACGTAATTTAAATAGTTAGATGGACATGCATGAATTCATAGAACTCTGTCTGTTTTGGCGGTAGTTCAAAAAATGGTATAAATAACGGATGCTAAAAATTACCCTGTCAACTTACTTTAATAAGTAATTCATAAGTTTTGTGCCGCTTGCCAGTGCATTAGCAGAATGTAGCAATGACAACTGTGTGTTTTCTATCTGATCACCTACTGCAAGTATCTATAGTAAAAAAAAATATGCTTAACAGTAATATCTTTTCCAGATTGACTGAGCTTTTTCATAACTAATATCTGGTATGCTAAACTCTTTAAATGAACTAAAACGTAAAAAAAAATTTATATAAAGAAAACTGAAATAACCCTGAGACTTAGATTTATCAAAGTTTTTCCAGCTACGTTCATTCTTGGTGATTTTACTCAAGGCATTTCTGTTCTCCGTAATTTCCTAATGAGTTGTATTCTTAGTTCATTATTCTGTTCAAGCTTAGATTGAAAAATTTATAGAAAATAATTCACTTCTAAACACACTACCCTGTTTCTGATAATTCAATGTGTAAATAACATCAACAAGCACCATAATGTGAATGTAAAAATATCATAACTGCCTGTATTATAACTAATTTCGTTATCTCTTTTTTATTTATTATAAATTCTAACTTAACAACAATAATATGAGGGTTAATTCCACATATTTGTTTTGGTTGAAAACGTTCTGCAAAAAATTATTTTTCAACATAGAATTAATTCTCAGTTTAAATATAGCATCACAAGATTAGTCATGCTCAATACCATTGGGGGTAAATCGAGATTCTTTGTTTGAACTATCATAATTAAAACTGTAAATATTTAAATAAATATAAAATTAATAGTATAAAAGAATAATTTAAAATGTGAGTCATGTGACATATCATTACGTAAAGCTTTTTGAAAGTTTTGGTTACAAGAACATGCTGATTAAGATAAAAAATTGTCACATTGACCTTAAACTCAAGGGACTTATGTGTAAAAAAAAATAAATAAAAAAAAAAAATAAAAATAAACTTTTTAAGATATCATCGATTTTAGTTTTTATGAGGTTTAGATTGGATTATGTTATCTTACGTAATATATACAACAAATCTTTTAAATATACATAACATAATTGAAGTTATGCAGAAATGAAGCTGCTTTAGTTCATTAATAGTGAAATGTAAAAAATGTATTAAAAAAATATTTTTTCTTTTTTTAAATAATCATGGAAAGCAACACTTCCTGCAAAGAAACCACTCGACGAAAAAGAAAAGCAAATAATAAGTATCAAAAAAACTAAACTCGTCTGACATGAAGAAGAAGAAATAAAAGTTCTCACGGAAATTAAACCAAGACTTCAATAGAGAAATGGAAGGAATTGGGTGAATATATTAGTTATTTTAATGCTAAAATAAGCAACAGATACAGGTTTTAGGTAAAGATATAATATATAGATATAGGTTTGATCAGGTTTGGGTAAATAAATAATAATAAAACAAAAGACGTTAGCCAACACATTTTACCAAACGTATGAATTTTTAATTAAAAAAACTTAATATTTTCAAAACCTAAAGAAAAAATTTTTTATTTAGGTATAAATTTACAGCATAAAATTTATTTCTAAATTAGCAAAACGTTTTCAAAAATAATTCATATTCCAATTACTCATTTTTGGATTATGCAAACAAGCTTAGTAGTTAATGGTTTTCAAAACCACACTGTTAAAAAAAGCGTTTTTAACGGCGGCTTCAACAGCATAACTTAATTTAAATGCTGTTTTTATTGCTGCTTTTTATAAAATATGCAATCCTATTTAACTGCATTATAAACTGCATTATTAACACTATTTAAATTTATAACGAAATGTGTAATAAACTGTATTTTAATGCCTTATAAACGACGTTATTCACCTATGAAGAAACAACATTAATGATGTTAAAAACGTTTTTATTTACATAAAAAAAAAATGTTCGTAATGATGTTTTATTGCTAACCGAAACAATTTTAACTGTTAAATAATTAACTGCGTTATTTAACGCGTTTTTATTACAAAATTACAAAATTATAAGAGTTAAACAAAACATTAAGACAATATACCTGTGTGTTTAACCTTTTGTTACTTAAAAATGGCTGGTCTATAGCATTTGGTATATACATTTGCCTATTACGCGCAAAGGGTTAAACTTTAACAGTAATGACATGATCACTTTTGCAGGAAAAAAATATTTATTTTCAAACCTTTTATGCTGATAACCTTTTACAAACACATAATATATGCTAAATATACATTATTATTGAGGTATTTACTGAAAACCAAGGTATAACTAAAATACCTTGTAATTAACAAAACTAAGTTTTTTAAAAACTACTCAGCTTTTTTATGAATTGGAAAAAGAAGGATTTATCTCTTGCAAACACCTCCATAGCTTCTGGATACCATTTCCATACATTCCATGCTGTTTTCTTCCCCCATCCTGCGAACACTGACACTGCATCACATCCTGTTAGAGCGAACCAGAACTGTAAAGCTCTGCAGGTTTCTTCTTTTAGCGAATTAGCGCAGTCATGATGTTGTCCAACGCCAATTTCCACCCATATTTCAACGAAGTTTAATGAAAAAAAAAGTGATACAAAGAGATTACAACAACGTCTGTGTCCACTGTTACAATTGATACATTCTTAATAACTTTAGATGATGCATCTTACAAGTGGAGAATCATGTGCCTGTCTGCCGTATCACGGTTACATGGCTCAAGTTGACTAAAATTAAATTGGTTGCAGTTGACTGAAAACTTTTATAAATCGTGGTGTTTATGTAATTAACTGCAACAATGTTTTTTGAAATCATTTGAAATAGTTCTGTTTTGTTGTCATCAAGCCTCAAGAATTCTTGAAATTTTGCGTGCAAGGGTGTATTTTTTCATATTGAAGCTCCTACTCTATCTCCATGACTTTCTCTCGTTTCTCCTTTCATACTGTTTGGATGGAACACATAAAAAACAACATCAAAGTCCTTCAAATTATGAAAACGGTTCTACTTCACAATATTCACTGTAAGTTTTAGAAAACCTTGGTTGGTTAATATTTACAATAGCTGCTCCATGGATTATCTTCACTTCGACGTTAGGAGGTTTAAAATTGGATTCAAAAAACTCACTCAAGATTTAAAAAAAATCTTATTTTGTCAAAAACATATTTTTCCATATTACAACAATGCAACCGGATACATATGATTTTCATGTGCAAAGAAGTTTTAAAGGTCAAAATCTCTTGATTGGCTTGCAACATAAAGTCTTGCGTAAAACTGCCATTTGGTTACTTTTTGTTTGGATTTGATTGCAATTATAAAAATTTTTTCATCAAAAGAGCGGAAGATTGTTCTTTTTTTATTACATCGTGTATCGGTGCAGAATCCGAAATTACCCCTTCATCGTTAAACTTTGTGAATTGATGTTTACGTGTTTATAATAAATGAAGATGCTCTTTCATCATCAGAACTTCTTTGGTTATGATGAAAAGTAATGCGTTTTTGGTTTCTAGAAAAGAGTTACCTCAATCTAACAACATATTTACAAACCACCTCTTTTCTTTCTGAAATGTTTTTCAAAATGTTTTCTATCCTTGTGGTGAGGCTGAATTATTTTCTGTTTAGTCTTCAACCATCTATAAGCTATCTGAGATTATACTTCCTACAACAACCCATTTTAATAAATGCTGATGCGTTATTAAAATGGGTTCATCTCTTAATATATTTTACTTTCTATGATCTCGCCCAATATGGGAAATTGAAAAAAAATTATTCGGATGTTCGAGAATACTGTTACTTTTTTTAACTGTGAAAGTACCTTGTGCAAACTTGACATCTGGCATCTCATGTGGCATTTAATTTAGAATTTTGAGAAAAATCAGCTTCAATGTAAACTTGAGACTCGGATGACGTCGGTGGATTTGTAGAAGGTGCAACCGAATATTTAGGTTTACCACATTTTGCAGGCATGATGTTGGTATACTCAAAAGGTAAATAATATGAAAGTTTTCAGGGTTTTCATTTTCGATATAGGTAAAATGTTATTCATGTGTTTGATGTTGGTAAATGGAAACTTGTAACATAGAATGAATCTTGAACAGTTCTTGATGTTGGATTGTAGCAATATTGTATAATCCCAGTTTAAGATTCGTGGGACAAACAAGACCATCAATATTGTATTTTGTACAAAGTTGTTTGGTAATATTTGAATGGATTTTTTTAATTCGGTTGTAGGTAATACATAATTCCTCAGCTGCTAAAAACTCCTCTAAAGACTTTTTTCTTGTCCTTGCATAAATCATTAAACCTAACTTTATGGAGAATGGAGGCTCAATGTTCTTAAAGTGCTGTGTGTAACTTCCTTCTAAATGTGATTTTTTAACTGTGGTAAACTTTATAAGTTGTGCTATGTTGACAATGATAGTGTTCCCACTACCGCTTATTTCTTCCGATGATGATTTTCCAAGTAATATGAGAGCAATGAAATGGAGAAGTGGTGTTGGACAGATTCCTTTTGTCTTTTGTCTTTTTCATATTATTTTTGCAGCTTTCGTCAGTATGAAACCATCACTGATACTCAACCCTTTAAAATATTTGAATAATATTATATCTTTCCCAGTTGCTCATATTAACAAAATAAATTCTCCACTTCTTTGTTCACATAAACCGGCAATTAACTTAAGTATTTCTGCTCTTAACTTTGCTGCATTAACTTTTTGAGCCATTTCATTTGGAGTTTCTAAATCAATTAGAAGATTTTGGTGCATTTTTCATAAGTCTTTTGCCATAAACATAAACAAAATTTTTATATCTGTTAAACATGCTGAAGCCTATTATACTTCACATTCATAATTTAAAACAATACCTTCTAAAATTTGTTTATTCACATGATGTTTTAGTCGTTGGTTTTGGAATTCTCTTTCGCAATTGTAAAGTGCTACCAAACAAATCAGATATTATTTTGCTTCAGTTGCAATTATGTCTTTTATTTAGTTTTGCCGGAAGTTTAGAATCGTTGAGAGATTTTACAATATCATGGAAACACTTGTTAAGTTCTAATTCTGACAATGGTGGAAGTTTTCAACTTTTTCTGTTTTGTCACAGAAAAAACATGTTTGAGAAAAGCCTTTTGTTTCCAGACTACTTCTGCTTTTTTTTTGTCTCGGAAAAAAGTGAATCTTGTCCTTTTCGTTTTCCAACTAATTTTTGTTTGTTGTAAAGTGCTATACATGACTTATGAAAAACCGTTTTGTTATGCAAACTCAGCAACCAGTTCCAGGTTGCTGTACTTTTCATGTTAATGATTCAAGCTCAATGGTAGCCTGGAAATAGTTTCAAACAATTTCAGGTTTTCAGCAATCGTGTAGAACGAACTTCGATCAGGTTCCAAACCATTTATAACATTTCTTTCCTTTAAGGTCAATATAACGATTGCAGACAAATTCTTAAAGTAACATAACTATTTCAATTCACACTTCAGTTCAAAGGCAAAACTATTAGTTTAGATATGAAAAAATTACTCCAATTTATACAGAGTAAACTTTCCCACAATTTAAAAATTTTGTCAGATTTTTTTATGTAAAATTACAAAATTTATTTTAAAACTTTTCAAATAAAAACAAATGGCTTTAATCATAGCCAACAACACCAAGGAACAGGTCTCCCTCTCCAAGGAGCAAGCTTTTTTTGTCTGTTTTACGCTTTTTGGAGTTGATTTGAAGCAATTTTTAGTCTTAATATATTAATGCCCTTCGTGTTACCCTGGTAAACAAAGCAACAATTAATACATGTGATATACTCTACGTACTTTCCTTGGCAGGTTTGCAATTTATAAATCTCTAATAGTGGTGTAAAAGAAGACAAAGAAGCTTTATTACATCAATTTCTCTGTGACAGAGAGGGCCAATAATGTTTAAATAAATGGTCAGCTTTAATTTACCTCCCTTAGAAAATGGGTCTTGTAAATCATATTTTCCATTATTTTGACAGATAAAGCAAATTTTCCAGTTGGTTTGTAATTCCTCGTTTAATTTTTCTTCACTAACCTAAACGCTTTGTTAAACATAATATTTCATAATAAGCAAACAATGAAATCATAATTATTACCCATTTGATTAGTTATTACACAATTAAGCAATATGAAAAACAAAAATCTTCCATTTAAATATTATAAACCACTTTATAACTATATCTTGTTAATAAAAAGTGGCAAACCTTCTTATAAAAACTATTTTATGCTTTTTATACCAAAAGTTATGCTCAATGAAAATCAGGCTTATAAGTGAACTTTCATAAAAAAAAACCTATGTCCTTTTAAAGGTAAAATTAATGAAAACAACACATTTTCAGTGTATTGTCCTTAAGTAAAGCTTAATCAGTAAAAACTTTCCGTTCCAATGGCATACAGTATGTCTAGATTTATAGAAAATAAATTTTGTACGATAAAGTGCTTACATCAGCGTCCAAGTGTCTTACAGAAGTGTTTCCCTGAAATTTTCCAATTGGAATGCCATAAAGAAAATTCTGACGAAGTTTCATGCTTCTATCTCAATTTAAGTATCAAGGTATAATCTGCCTCTTACAGCCCTCACTATATTTTTATGAATAATTGAAAAAAATATGAAGTTTTAACCAAAATTTAATGTTACTCAGAGACTTTAAAAAAGCATACTAATTTAACCAAATTAACATAATTTCAAAGAAAATATCCTTTGAAGTGAAGCGTGAAGAAAATTATTGTATGACTATATACTATAGTTACTTGCAATTCTACTGAGGATAGACTCTGAAATTTGGTGTAAGTTACGGTATGTGTAGAAAGTCAAATATGCTATCACAATACCATGCAGTCATGTTTAAATGCTTTTTTTTTGAATTTTACCTTATTGGCTTCTCTTAATCTTAATTTTAATTAAATTGTTCGATTCTCGATCCTCTGCTGTTTCTGCTAATGTTTAATGACACGCCATCTTCTTTAAAAAACAGCAACATCTTAAAATACGCAGATGACAGGATATTATTTGTCACTAGTAATGACATAGGTGACATTTAAACTTTGTTAAACAAAAACTTTTGTACCTTCTGCAATTGGTTAAAAGAAAACCAACTACTTATAAACACTAAAAAAGGAAAAACTAAATTCATGACATTTGGTCCAAGTAAACGATTAAAAGACCTACTGGAGAAACCATTCAAAAAAGAATCAATCATTGTCAATAAAATATACCACATCCTAAAAATAACTAGGATTACATATTGAAAATAACCTTAACATGAAACACCAAATGCAAGCCTCTGGAAAAAGCATACATGAGATTAAACTTGATACGAAGGAGTTGATTTTTCATAAACTCTTACGCTGCTGCAATTATCCTTTGTTCAACGATTCTACCAATCCTATAATTTTGTCCACTTGTCTCACTCAATTTAAACCAATCAACCAACTCAGCTATAGTCTCTCGAAAACAGAGCTAGCATAATTTTTAGAAGAGGAAAAGTGCTTCCCAATATTATTAAATCAAAGCGTGATCGCATATGTACATTCGTATTCAAAGTCCTATATAGCGATGCATGCGAAAATTTTGAAAACTGTTTTCATTTTAAATCAAACCCACGTACATGAAAAATGGAGTGATTATACCTCTACCAAAAATCAAGTTAGAAGTAGCCAGTAAATGGATTTTTTTTTTCCGGTGGAAAGTGTTTTAATGAAATTTCATTCAACGTTAATACATTTTTTAAAAAATCGTTTGAAACATGAGCCATTTTATTTGTTTGTAAATGACGAAACAAAATTTGGTAATAAAACTTTTTTAGCTTTCAAAGCAAAGTTTGAAAGAGTATGGTTATTTATTATTATTATTTTTTTTTAATCCTTGATGACCTTCTGCGCAACTGCAGAAAAAAATACCAAAATAAAATAATTCATAAAGTTTATACCAAGTTTATGTTCGATGCACAATACAGGCAACAAGATAATTAAGGCTTTTTTGAAACTTTTTTAGTTCTTTGTTTCAAAGATCGCTATATACAGAGGATAAAAGCTGCATTTCCATATGGAAAAACTGCTCCATCATTTCAACAGCAGTAAAACAACATTTCTTGGACAATGAAAATGAAGTAATTTAAATAAGTATTTTCTACTTAGTATTTTTTTATTAGAATGTCCTTTTGACACAATGCCTTTGACCACTCTCTGAAGCTGACGTGAAAAAAAATTCTTGTCAGTCTGATAGCACTACCTCAATCAACAACTTTTCACACTAAATTGTTTTTGTATTTGTTAATCTATGCTAACAAAAATGAAGTAAACAAAATAAGTATGTTAGCATGTAGATCTTTTAAAAAGAAAGTTTAGTGATATGAATAATACTTGAAAATATTTTGAAAAGATAAAATACCAAAATTAACCAATATTCTCCAACATAATTTCAAATTTCAGCATAAGCAAATCGTAAGTTGTTGAGAAAAAAAGATTTTTTTTCCAAAGTTTGGGTAAATTTATATTTTAGGTGTGTCTGCACACCCAAAAATATATTTTACCAAAGCCAAAATTCCCAACACATTAAAAAAATAACAATAAAAAATTGCAGTGTAATTTAACAAAACAATAGTTTGTTCTTTTTTTTTTTTTTTTTTTATAAAACTCATGCAATTCTGATCTTTGATGATTACAACTAAAACAGGTAATCGAAATATATAACTTTTTTAGAAAAATTAAAAACTGCTAGTCTTTAGGCGTGTTTGGACCAAAAAATATAAAAATATATTATTAAAAAACATAAAAAGAAAAGATTTTTTAACATAATGAAAATATCAATTGACAATACAACAGCATTATCACAGTAAAAAAAAACAATTTTATCTAAAAAGGACAGAATAACAGTCCAAAAACAAAATAAAATGACTCAAGACAGATTACTCTATATACAACTGTTGAATGTCACTAATTTAAAGTTTAGCAAAGAAGTTTAAATTATGAAGATTAAATTACAATAAATGAAAATTTTTCAAAGCGACTATTTGACCATCGTCAACATTATCATACATACGTATATATAACAGAATTTAAAGAATCACTAATTTAAATTAATTTAAATTAATTATACCCCTTAAACCAAGGAAAACAACAAAAAATCTAAACTGAAAATTCATTTCCATTTATTTCAACTTTATTTTACATTTAACATAAAAAAAATCTAACCTAGTTAATCCTTAGATTGATTTAAATTGCATGCATAACGATGCATAATTTGCATCGAAAGATAGTTAATGTCTAAGATACAGTATGTTAAATACCTGTTTGTAAGTACCATCTAACAGTGTATCCAAGTGAGCAAGTGGAGCAGGGGTCTTATCTTTAAACCTTGTCAATAACCTTTTCTGAATGACACGGAATTGTTGTGCAAGTTTAGCAAGTAATTCAAAGTAGCTTTCGAAAGCTTGGCGCTGTTCAAAGTGACTGTCAATTAAAGCAAAATATTCTTCATGAGGTAGTGGACCTTGAAATGTGCAGCGCAAAGATGCTCCATTCTAAAAACGATTTATGTTTATGTTGTTTAAATTGAATAAAAGGACTTTATGTTTACTAGCGAAAAACATCAAAATAAATATTCTCACAAACTGTTCTATTATAGAAGTGGCTTTAAATAAGAGTTCAGTGTCATGACAGTTATATCTAAATATTTCCTAATAACCCTATGATTTTATAATCTTATAACTAATGTGTATCAAATACCATCTTTGAAAATATAACCCTTTAAATCAATTATTTGAAGTTTTTTTTATTTTTTTTTTTAATTGCAAAGGCAGTAACAGTCTAGTTAAAAAAAAAAATGAAAGTTTCTTTCTTCACGAGTCATGATAAATTTGATGGATCAACAGATTCAAAATTATTCAATTGTAATTATGCAATATATAATTATGGAATTCAAGCAACATTAATAAGATATTAAACAAAAAGGACAAAATTCACAAAGGATCTTAGTGATTTTTAGATGTCTTTTTAAAAAACAGGCACTGTTTGAAACATTTAGGTAGTTAAACTACCGCCAAAGTTAATTAACTTTTTTATCTTAAATTTCTATTCAAAATTTTATACGCCAAATTAGCAATACATTAGTGCTTTTTAAAAATACCTGAGATTAGTATCGTCAGTACACTCAGCTGAGATTAGTATCGTTGGTACACTCAATTGTTTTTTTTCAATTTTTTCATTTCAACAGCAAAAATAAGCACGTTCTATTATGCACAATAAAACAAAGTAAAAGTTGTGCTAGCATAAATGAAACTAAAATAATGCTAACAAAACAAATGGTACAACAGAGCATAAAACAAAAACAAATGTAATTGTGCTTTAATTGATACACAAAACAAGGCAAACATGATTCTCTTGCTAATATAGTTGGTAGATCAAAAAATTTAGTGACTATTGAAACCCTGATATTGTTAAAGCAAATACCTATTTCCACCATAATACAGCAAAACGCAAAAAACCTTTGAAACAAAATTCAAACATTAAGAAAGTGTGATTTTAGATCAAACTAAAAACAATGTGAATTTGGAGCATGGCCCTAATTTAATCAAAAATTGCGGAATTGTGTAATACATCAAAATTAATTTTCTTTTAATTTTTAACAAAATTTCTTCTTTGGACAAATTTCACCAGTTTGAGGTCACAGCTTATTAAAATTTCCAAAATAGTTGATGCACTAAAACTTATATTCATACATACATCATTTAAAACATTTCTAGAACCAAAACATAAGATACTCTTGCATCCTTTAAAACATTGCCAGAATCAAAACGTAATTCTTCAGAAAAATTTTATCAAACAGAATAGAACTGCTAAGTTTAAAAGGAAGACATTTTTATTATGACAAATACATTTTTCACCACAGGTGCTTTTACTTTCTTAAATAGAAAACTCTTCGTATTATACCAGACGCAGTTGAAATTTATTATTTATAACTCTTTCAAGGGATAGTTCATAGAATGCAAATTTTTGCATCTGTAACTCTAATGTTTATCTTCATTTATGAAAAATGCTTTTTGTTTCTATAATCTTTATATTTATAAAGGTTGCCATGTTATAATTTGATTAAAACAAGTTTTAGAGAAAAATTAATGCTTTTAAAATACATTCTCTTGTTTAAAAAAAGTATAAAAAAGTATAAGTACTAAGTCACGTCTATATTTTTTTAAATACAATCTATTAAATAAAAATATAGGATCAATCTCAAAGTTGAAAGGTTAAAAACTATTTCTGAGTAACAAGGTTAGAAAATCAAAATTTGTTTTAAATTAAAACTCAGGGCTTAAATTTAATAACTAGCGAGAAAATTTAAAGAAATACTGGCAAGCTTAATCAAAAAATAATTTGCGTATAAACTAAGAATGCACCCAGCTGCATCTAAAACAAATTATATACTTAGCAGCTAAGTAACTTTGATCCGTTTTCCAGCCAATTTCGTGGTAATTTTTTAGTATTTTTTTTGGGTTTCTTTTATCTCACAAATTATACAAAAAGTGTATAAAATGTTTGCATATTGCAAAATCATTAAAAAAATTTTTTTTAATAAAAAAAATATTAATCTGGCATTAATTAAGTTGTATTCCCCAAAACACACCAGAATGAACAAATAGAATATATTAAACATACATACATTGTGTTTTTTATAAAAGTTCTCAAGCCTTTGTGTTAACTCTTTTACAACAATCCACATAGCTTCAAACATATCGCATTGTATTCGGTAACGATCTAAAATATAAAATCATTTTTTTTATGGTACTGTGGTATAAATTTTTATATTTCTATAAAATTTATCATTCATCTACAAAATCACACTGTAAACAAATACTAAGGAATCTGTATAAAAGTTACGTATAGTCTATAAAAGCGTTAAATGAATGTTACTTTAACTGTTTTTTGTTTCAAGTTGTTTATTGATTCAGAGACATATCATTTCCATTTAACTTATTTTAAATAAATTAAACTAAAAAAAAAAGAAATTTTAACCCAGTTGGCCAAACTTCAGCTTTAAAAATATTAAAGGCTTTATTAAAAAATTTTAAGAAAAAGCATTAGAAAAAGTTTTTTTTTTCTACTATCATAAATTTCAAAGGATGCAATCTAATTATTATTAAAAAATATTAAAGGCTTTATTAAAAAATTTTAAGAAAAAGCATTAGAAAAAGTTTTTTTTTTCTACTATCATAAATTTCAAAGGATGCAATCTAATTATTATTGCACCTGTTCTGATATAAAATTTTGTAAAAATCTGTAAGTAACAACTATCAAAAAAATTGAAATCTGTTAAATAACACTTGCATGTGAAGTAACTTGAAAATGTTTCTGATTTTCTGTAAATTTATCAGTTTTTCAAAACATTCAACATATAAGTGATACCATTTTATTGGGAAACAAAAAATCTTTAATCTATTATAATCAATGAAATTTGTTTTGCCATAACATTTTTAATAGAAATACAAACTTGAAAACGTGATAGGAAGATTGACCTAGTATATACGCTCTGGTCGGTAGTTTATACAACGAAATAGTAAACCAGTCATAAAAGCGAATTTCTTTTCTAGGGTTTCATTTTAAAGATCTATTTTTATCTAAAATATATCTTCAAATTATTAAATTTATTGTGTTAGTCTGATGAAATAATTTTAACTTACTGCTCTGTTTTGAAGTTACTATGGTGACGACTGGTCCACCGATATATTGAATTCCAAGACCATTGATTGGAATCACAGCATCGTCAACCATTTCTAAAAAGTATACAACAGATTGTTAACCCTTGTGAGTTTGACCAAATTCTATAAACTAGCATCACAGAACTAAGGATTCAATTCCTCATAGACCGTCAGAAAATAAAAACATTTTTTGAAAAATGATTCTGAATATATTTATCTGATTTAACTAAACAATCATTATAAAAAAATACTAAGAAAGTTCTTCTACATATTTCAACACATTGCCTTTTTGAAATTTTTACAGGCAATTTGAGATGCATTGAAGGAGAAAAATTATGGTAAAAGTATAGTAACTTTATAGTGCGTTTTCATTTTTTAAATTTATTCCTTTGATAGAAAAACAATTACAAGCATAGCATAACAGCATTTCACACATTGTATTAAATGAAAAAAGGAAAAGAATACTAGAATATAATTATAAATTTAATTCTTCCAAGTTAAGGAAAACCTTTACTTTGAATAATTATAAATCAAACTTTTTCTAAAAGATACGTTAACTCGTCTTAACACTGATATTTTAAGATATGTGGATTTCTTAGGTTTATGTTTTTTTAGGTAGATTTATATACACGGGACTGAGCAAGGGCTTGTTCATGAAGACCAATAGCTTTAAGACAAAAGGTTTACTACAAAGACATAAAACTACACAAGGGAACAAAGTTAGGCTTATATACATACTCTTTTTTTTAAACACAAATTTATAGATTGTTTATGAAGTTCTTATAATAAGTCTCACATAAAATAAAACGTCTAGTATTTAAAAAAAGTGAAAAAAAATTTTAAAGTTGTCTTCAAGTATTAACATATCATCTCCAAAACTTGTCAAATTTATAATTCAACTTCTGTTTTAACTTTTTATTTCTTCAAAACTCATTTCATAAATTTATGCACCTGACTTGTATTATAATTATTTTGCCTTATTATATTTTATTATATTGCCCAGATATTTTACCTTAATATGCCAAATTTGTAAGATACCTGGGACTGTCCCTTATTACCTCTGAAACAAAATCAGTAATAAAATATTATTTATTATTCAACCGCTTTGGACGCAAAACAACAACAGGTGCGATAATTTTTTTTCTTTATTTTCATAAAAACAAATTTGCTAGTTAATAAACAAGCACTTGTGAATAATGAACTCACGCACAAATATAAAAACTGACCAAATCTGTTTTGTACCTAACACCATTTTGCAAACAACATTAAAAATAATCTGATTTTATATCATCTAAAGAAAACCTTAGCACAATCATTAAAAAGATTAGAAATCATGAAATGCAATTTTTTGCAGAAAAAAATAATTTTGGTCTAAATTATGATCCTGGTTCACGAAAATACAACGCTGCTTAAGTCATTTTGTTTGCACTTGAGAGTATTTTACCAACATGAAATAACATTCAGAAAAAAATATTTTCAAGCCTAATGAAATGTTTTAGCTGAACAGGTCCCATTCATGTAAAACTATACAATAAAATTATGAGATTGAATTTAAGACAATTGAAAAAAACTTTGACTATAGGACCACAATATTAAAACATAAATACTGAAACACTGAAATAAACTAATGAACCGTTGTTTCATTAAAATATAAAACTTTTTGATTTAAAATTAATAAAAATCCTAAATAAATTTATTTCAGAAATATACTCATATTTACGTTGTTATTTAATCTTATTTCTTGCAATAAATACTTCTTTTTTAATCAAAAATTACTGAATTCCATGTTGAAATAGTTATAATACTAATTATATTTATTAATTATTCATAATTTATAATTTATTAATTAATTAATTATTATAATACTAAAATATAATATAATAATATATAATAATTAATTATTATAATAATATAATACTAAAATAGTTATTTCTTTAAAATATAAGACTTATTTTCAATTTAAATTGATTTAAAATGTAAATAAATTTATTTCAGAAATATAATTTTTACGTTGTTATTTCTTGAATTTAACCAAATCTCTTGCAGTAGTGACCATGTGTTGGCCTAACCGATTCCAGTACGATTAAAAAAAACCTTAGTAAGAAATAATGTAAGTATAAAACAGGTTACAAAAGGCTATTGAAGAATTAGACTAAACTAGGAAAGATTACTAAAAGTAAACAAACAACAAAAGCCTAAAAAATAACCAAAAAAATTAACCACAGATAAATTTGTTCTTGAAAAACTTATTAATTAACTCAATTTCAAACAAAAAAGGATTAGAATTGGATAAAATACCAGTTGAAGATATGAAGTGCAGATTTAATCAATATTACTATTATAATAATAATTAATAAATAATTAACAATCAATATTATTATATAAAAATTACCTAAACAACCAATAAAATATATTTTCCATTTTTAGTAAACTAACAAGGGGTGTTATCTTAACACCCATGGCATCAAAAATTTATTAAAAAATTATTTCATTGTCTATTTGTTAACCTATAGATGTTTTATGCATTAACATAACCAATATGGAATGTATCCCCATAGATCAACTATATAGCAAATATTAACATATAGTATAAAAAAAAGTACCTCTTACTTACCAGTAAAGCTTTTAGCTCTCTACAATAGCAAAATATTTTTTTAGAGCCAATAAGGTACCTGCTAGAATTGTAAACAGCTTCACTACTCTGTATTAGGATATCGAACAACAAGAAACAAATAGTATTAAAAAAAAAAAATACCTGGGAACAATTCTCCAAGATTAGCAGCTTCTTTGTTTAAATTTATTACTACCTAAACATTAAGTATGATAAAATAACGATATGCACAATGACCAATGAAGGTTTATCAAGCTTCTCTTGACTTCCAGAAATATTTATGCATATTTTTTCAACTGATTTATATAAACATTGGGTAATCCAATAATTTCTTTCTTCAAAAATTTGGTTTTTTCAAGCCATTTGCCACATTAACCTATAACTTCACAGAAATATTTAGGAACTGGTTATTAAAAACTTGCATGGAGAAACAAACGGACAAAACCAAATACAAAGAAACATATGCGTATGAGATGAAGATGGAGAAACATTTGTGTATGCCCTTAAATTTACCCAATGCAAAATATTAATATGCCAAAGCAATGTCACCTTATGTGTAGCCGCTTTACTTGGGGTCGCTCCAATAGCTACAAGTGACAATGGAAGCTCAAACGCCGTTTGTATAACACGTGGAGCATCTAACATAATAAATGAATTTTGTAAAGAAAAGAATCAGTTTTTGGTAATAAGAAAATATTAAGAAAAATATTAATATTAATATACATATTAATATATACAATCCTATAAATAAATATAAATACAAATGAATATAGGGTTTATATAGATAAACCCTATTCTGCAATCCAACCAAAGCATATAGCATTAAAGATAATTCATATGTAAATTTTATTTGCTTAACTTTCCAAAAGAATAATCGGTACTGTAAATAAAACTAAAAGCAAGAGCAACTTCTCAAATGTAAATCATCTCTATTTAATATTAAAATATATTATAAATTCTGTTTGCAATTTTTTAGACCCACTTTTTATTTTTTTTTTTTTTTTTTACACTATTGTCTGAGCAAAACTTTTTAACCAAAAAATTTTTGAAAAAAACAAATCATCACAACTGCAAAAATTTAGAATTCGTAAGTATGGAAAACTCCCTCCAGAATTTTTCAAGGGATTTTTCATGCTATTTTAAATCCAGCCTATCCACCAAAATATTATTTTAGACGAATCACACGACATTACAATTTCTTTCACTATATGAATGTTGAAAAATAAATGGAAGCAAAAAGGATGCTAAAAGAAGTTTGACAGTTAATCTTTTAAACTTTTACAGTGATCTGAATGATCAGTGATGAAAGAAGTTGCCTGCAGGTATTCACTTATTTAATTTCTTACCAGACTCTGATATGTAGCTAGCAGTGATATTCACATTGAGATCTGATGGCAAACAACTTGCAAGTGTATAAAAGAAAACCTCAAAGGTGGTAACTGGACCTTTATTGCCTGGAACAAATGAAAATGATTACAATTATTCAAATACTATAATTTCTTATGATTCATTAAAATATTGTTTTATAAAATGTTATCATGTTTTGGATTATTTTATTATCAATGTGCAAATTTAACAATAACCAAACAA
>JAUZNK010022435.1:0-20460 GCA_035046665.1 Euphysa ruthae | reverse complement strand
CTTATCCTTGCCAACTTTCGTTTTTATCATAGTTTTTATTTTTTCCGTGTTTAATTGCTCACTGTATATTTGTTTGGCAGAAAAGATACTTACTTAATTACTTACTTATTTCAACGCCTAAACGAGGCGGAGCAAGTGTGGCTTAATTAGTTTAAAAATATGTATTTTATTTATCCATTCTTATTCCAGATCGTCGTTAAACACAATAAATGTTTTTTTTTTATCGAAAACACATTGCTGAAATCACATTTCGAAATCACATTGTTGAATTTTAGTTAAAAAATCAACGTTATAGATTAAAAGTTGACACAAAGTTTAATAAACGTGCTACAAATTTAAAACTGTTTTTTTCTAAGGATATTTATTAAAATGAAATACGAATTCATGTTTTTGTATTTATATTCATTATTTTATGTAAAAGATACTTCCTTATCTAAGTAATAATCTTCAAGTTAAAAAAAGGTTACGAAACATTGAAAGTTGTAATATGTCATGGCAAATAGGCTAGTAAACTGATATAAGGGGTTAGGTGGACCTGTATGGATGATTAATTATTCTTTAAAACCTTTTTTATTTATGAGTTAATATTATCTATAAATTGTGTTGGTTTTTAAAACTTATATGATACTCAAAAACTATTTTCGGTGGAGTAAAAATTTTTGTAGCAACAGAGAAATGTTAAAAACAAAGTTCAAAATTGAGCAAAGAAGCAGCATGTAGATGTCTATATTACTAACAAATGTTGGTTTTTCTCTGATTTAATTGAAAAGTTTGAATTCCAGTTGCGTTATGTGATCGTATTGTGTTTATATAACAAAAAAACATATATATAAGTATATCGGTATATATATATAATATTTTATTTATCATACACAAGGTTACAAGATATAAATTAAGTTACACTTGTTTTATATACACATAATATAGTTGGACTTGCAACCTGTGGTGGGAGCCATTCGTTCAGTAAACTAACCATAAAGAATGATAACCATTATGTTGAAAGTATGCAATAAATGTAATAATTTCGATATCATGACGTGATGCAATATATATATATATATTTATATATTCCCTTAGGCTCATATTTTGCCTTGTTGAATTTCTCCAAAGAAATTACTTTGTGTAAAAAATTGTTTTCAGCATCTAGCTGCTGCCAACTATGTCATTTGGAACATTTCTTGGCTGAGTTATGACCCAATTGTCAAAATTTATCCACTGAAATCCATTTAAATGTATAGATTTATGCTTGTTGTTGTTGTGAAATTTTTAAAAAAAGTTTTTTTTTTTTCAATGCAAAATTATTTTTGCACCTATCCATGAAATTTAGTGATATTTCGAATTTTTTTGTTGAGTGGTTATCCTGTATAAATAATCGTAAATTACCATAACAATGAGCCAAAATGGATCAGCTTCGCAGCTTTAATTTTGGTTTTAATAAGCTCTGAGGGTTTGGAAAAAAACAAGTGTGGATTGACGTCTATTTGTCACTGATGAGTATATTTCTATAACATTCTATATTATTTTGTTGTCACACTGCTTTTTTTTACACCATCTGTCATTACTGTATGCTGTTTGATAATTTTTTGTTTTTAATAACCACTTTTCGTGAAGGATAGTTTTTTATTTCTAGAAAGCTGTTAAGAATTTTTAAATGTAATATTTTCAAGTAATATACTTTTCCTCAAAATATTTTGTTCCTTTAATAAAAGTTTTTTATTGTTTCGCATATAATAAATTTAACGTTGTTAACAAACATCTAATTGAACGTAGATTTTACGACGTTGAGTTGATGTTGATTTTTCAACATTGATTTCTTGTTTCCATCCGACTATTAAATCAACGTTTTTTCAACTTCTTTAAACAACGTTTTTTCAACGTTGAAAAAATATTGATGCGTTTGCCGGTGATTTAGATTTAGATGATTTAGGCAATAATTAGTAAAAGTTTGTAACCATAATTAAGCCATATTTATAAAAATCATATAAAAAAAAACAGCAACCACTAAAAACCTAAAAATTAACGAAAAATGCGTTTGTACAAGCCGTAACATCTTCAAAACGAAAAATCTTCTTACGAAACTTTTTATTAACTGAATATTAAATGGCGTTTGAGCAAATATATTTTTCACAAATATAAAATACAGACTCGGTAGGTCAGAACTATTTTTTTGCAAAAATTAAAATGGAAAATAAAAAATTATACTTAATCGAAAATTGTTACTTGTTAAAATACGGTTTTCGCAATAATGAACAATTCTTAAAAATTTCATGTAAATAAATTAAACGGCTTTCAAAACTATTTTCTGATAAAACTCGAAAACAAAGCATTAAAACTTTAAATATATAATTATATATATAAATATATAATTATATATATATAAATATATAATTATATATATATAAATATATAATTATATATATATAAATATATAATTATAACAGAAAAAAAAAAGGATAAAAGGATGATAAATCATCTAACACGCAACCTAATTTTAACCATCATTATGTCTTATATTTATAAGTTTATCAGTTTTTAGCTAATAATCTAAATCGATTTTCATATTTTTTTTTTTTCATTTTCATATTTGTTTCATGTGCTCATTTTCTTACTCCGAAGAATGTTTCGATGTTTCGGCAAAGCTTGTTTTTATCAGTAATTTTATAATCCAATGTGATTTATTTTATTGCAATTATTTCACAAAAAATTTTAATGGTTATTTTTTGGTACTGCAAGTCCAATTATGTTTTCTAGATTGTGTTATCTACAGTAGTTCTAAAATTGATTATCAGAAATATAAATATTCAGTATTATTAGAATTTCCAGCAGCGTCAGCCGCATTCAGTGAGTGGGTGCTCTTGGTTTAGTTTTTAATGGAAAATCTACTTTTCTCTCAATAAATTACCTTCATTATTTAAAATTTTTCTGACTGAGAAACGCCTTCGTCTTTTCTTACTAAAGTTTTATCTAGCCATATTTTCACTATTTTCAAAGAAGACAAGTCTGTGTAAATGAGGGTGAGATAAACGCCTGTTTTATAGGTTAATGTAAATTCCAAAATTATATTTTGAACATGAATTGATAGTTTATGCTACTGTTTGATATATTTGATCCATACCTCCAAATATGAAGATGGGCATTCAATAGGGATTCCCTTAAGAAATATCACAAATCTATATAAATATGCTTTAATATAAGCCTATCTACCTACCTATGGCGTGTTGTTGACGTCATATTAACACTAAACAACATGCTTGGCTAAATCGATTCGATAACTAAAATCGATTCAATCATCCCAAAAGTTGATTAGACAACTAAAACAGATTCAATAACACAAATCTTAGTGAAACATTAAAACGTATTCTACGTTGTTATAATATTCGAAAAACTTTTTATTCGTTTGGTATAATACGCAAATTACCCTGGCATCAAAAAAAAAAAAAAATAATAATAAAAAGAAAAACTTTAACCTTAGTTAAGCAATCTGGAATATATCAAATAGTTCTTTTTATATCATTTGAGAAATACTAAAACTGTGTCATACTCCTTTGAAGCGCAAAGAAAAATACCTAAATTTCATTCACACCCCTGGCATTGCACTAGAAAAAAGTTTCATGCTCTAGTCATATCCACCCCGCCCTGATATGCAAATTTAAAAAAAGCTAACCAACCGTAAAGGTATACCAAACCTTGGTGTCACATTAAGGCAAGCTATGGTATATTTAAGTATGGATGTATAAAAGATGCTCAATAAGGCTGTGTCATCTGAAAGATTCACGATCTTAGTCGAGGAAAATTTTCTTCTTTTTCAAATTTTTAAAGTCGCCTAACACTCAAAACTTGGATTATCATTTTATTGATAAATTAATTGTATGTTTTGTGGCCACGTGGCATACTCTGATTTAATTCCTCTGTAAGATTCACTTCACAGATTTGCCATAAAATTTTGTGAGAAAAAAAATCCTCTAACTGAATTAAAGTTGAGCAATTGGAAATGCGGATTTATTTTTTTTTTTTTGGTATTTTTCCTTGCTTCCTTGTGTTATGCTTCATAACCCCAAATTTTTAGGTGGTAATACAAAAAACACATGTTATATGATTGAAACAGAACAAATATTTCTTCTGTTTCAATCTGGCACAATCTGGCCGAGCGGTTAAGTCTTTGGTTTCTGTCACGGCAGTGCGGGCTCAAACCCCTTAGAGATCAATGATTTTCTTTACCGTAAGCTCAAATGGGAGCTCTAAATACACCAGAACAAAACCCGTGGGTCCTTCTATAATAAATTTGATCGTGAAGCTATTTGTTATTCCCACGCTAAAATAAGCTAATCGTATTCGAATCGAATACGAAGAAGTGCTTCTTAAAAAAATTCTAGGTGGAGACAATCATCCCCTTGGACAATATTCATCTATTCTTAAGGTTATAGAATGATAAACATGGTGGCGCTCACATTCAACCTTGCTATAAAAAATTCACCATGATATATTAAAAACGAAAGAGAAATCTGATCCCAGAAAGTCAACACGTAGTTCTTTTAGGAATAGAATCTAACTACAAAGCTACTAGGTTATTTCCAGAAGCTTATTATTTCTGTAAAAAGAAGAGTAAAAAAATACGAGACTATCCAACGCCTGACTACCGATGCAGATGCTTTAATTAAAGCTGCAGCGAAAACCAAATAAGCAAAAATGGATTTAGAAATAAAGCACTCGTGCTTGTAAGCAAAAGAATGAAGATATTACCCACATTGTTACAGATTGAAATAAAGAATATCTTTGAAAGGTACAGATGTTAATAAAGTTATTTTTTTATACCTTTTTTTTGTCTGAAAGTAAAAAACAAAAGAAAAAGAATGCTTGAAGTGATATTGGTGTCATCTAGCTAATAACCAACCAAACCGCTTTTAAGTATCATCTGATTACACTTTTTTTAGAAACTATTGACACCAATTTAAAGTTAACCTTCGAAGGCAGCCTCCAAAGGCAAATTAAAATCTAATAATATAAACATTCATTTGAGTCTATAGATAAGCGTTTGTTGATATACATGTCCACCGATAATTCTAGTATAAACATAAGCAAATGGTAAACAAACTATCAGAAATTTAGTTTAAATTAAATGAGAGTAACCACATCTGTATATTTCTGACGACGTTTTTTTTTGTGAACTGAAAAGCAATTGTGTTCTCAACCGCAGATTATAATGCACAGTGCGGGGCCGAAAACAAAAAAAAAAAAATCGTGTTTCTTATTTTTTCATTATTTGCTCTGTGGCTGCAAACTTACATATACATAAATTTAGATTTTTATGGGCTAGGGAGTTGAAAAGATATCTTTACTTTCGTTTTTTAAAAAGTGATTTCTAATTGTTTCAACTTTAACTTTTATTCAATTTCTATTGTATTTTCATTTTTCAGCCTAATTGTTTTCCATTTCAATTCTTTTTTTGTTTTTTACTTTCAGTTAATTTTGAATATCTTTTCTCTAGTTATATTGATGGTTCCTAGTTTTTACTTTATAGTATTATATGGGAAGTTATTTAAATGCGACATGCCTAACTTCGTAAAGTCTATAGGATGATAATAACAATGATAAGAAAACGAGTTAAAAGAGAAACGTATCAAATACCTTTGCTTTACACCTGTTAATGACCATCGCCTTGGGGTCGTAGGAAAGCATTTTCTTCCTCAAGCTTATGAAAGCACTGGAACTTCCTTAGACCTGCTTCTTTTTGACTAGAAATAGACAACCTCGCCTTATATCTCGACAGTGGTATCGTTTACTGTAGTGTAGTGTACTGTAATGTTAATAGTCGTTCTCGTTGTACTGATTATTTGGTGGCTGTCTTTTTTTGATGCAAAACAGTTTAAATAACTTAAATGGTCTGAAAATTGATCGAGAGTGGACGTTATGATATACATACCACAAGCTGATAAACTGCGGCTGCCAGACAACATGTCGGAATTTAAAGTGCAGCAAAAAACTTTTTAACAATATAAAAATATTTGATAAAAATCTGAAGGGCTGTAGACAACGCATTATTATACGGGGAAAGTACTCTAATTGGAGAAATACATCTAGTGGCGTTTTACAAGAATTGTTTTCGGCACGAGCTTATTTTTTGACTTCCGCCAATTATCTCTCTGAATTAGTTCTTGCTATTGTTTCGCTATTTTCTGATGATTCAAAACTAACAATAAGATAAAGTATCTTATTGTTAGATACTTTATCTTGTTAAGAAATTTAAAGTTGACTTTTTGGTTAACTGGGTAAACAAATAGCAAGTGAAATATAAAATAAATCAGGACCACTGTATTCTATGCTTGGCTCATATCATTGTCACGTCGTGTCCCCTAGAAGCCACAGTGTGTGAAAAAGGATTCCCGCGTAAACGTAAAAAAGGATTTGTTATTTTCAACTCAATACTCCACGCAAGCTATATAACAAATGGAATAGTTGAAAAGATTCGCCAATTATTCATTTTTCTCGATAAGTGAATTTTACGGTGGCCAATAAAACACATATTAAAAAAAATCAGATAATGAGACACTTAACTTGAAGTATTAGTATTTAGATAAATTTCAAAATCCTGAAATCGATATGGAAAGGTTAGAAGCACTAATTAAAAGAGAGGGCATAGATCGAAATAAGAAAAGAAGATAGAATAATGGTGCAAAACGTTATTTCAATGCAAAGTATCTACCAGACGAGAACAAAGTTTTTGCTTTGTATTACATCTATCAAACAAAAGCTAGAAAAAATTCCTCCATCGTCAGTGAATCACCAGATTTCAAAAAAAGAAAACTACAAAAAATTTGTGAGGAAAAGGAAACAAAAAAAAATTTTGCCGCTTCCATTATTGAATGTGAATTAAATGTCATGAATTGAATGATACAAACCGATGATCTTTTATTAAAAACATTTATATGCGACCCAATAAAAAATAAACACTATCGCTGTCCTAAATGTGACAATAAAATAATTGAAATGGCACGTTATTGATCATTTCAATAACTGTTTTATTAATACGGAGATAACGAAATAAAATAATGTGCGAAATAATGAACAATTGTGTGGGAAGTCAAACTATAATATAGTTAATTCAGAGAATAACGAGACTTGGAATATACAAAATCCACAATACAGTAATTGCAATGTGTTTTTTAACTGCCAAAGATTCAATTACACCAAGCATTTTTCCTGTTAAGTCTTGCTCTTCAAGAATTAGTGATTTAGAATTGAGTTTAGAAGGAAACTCATTTGGTGTAAATAATGATATACTAGTAAAAAATAACTCAAAAGCACATATAGTAGAATCCGTAACCCCGATTTTAAAAATTCAAAATACTCTTCTAATCTCGTTAAAAATCAGGACACAGAATATATAGGAGATGAGGTTAATGATCCATAACTAAAAGAGATGTCTAATTTATTACAAAAAAAAAAAACAGTTTTACAATTTTCACGAGATGTATGGAATCAGCGAACACATATTCTTTGAATGGAAAAGAGAATTGACCAAGTTGCATGAAATCAAGAAATTTCACTGTTGTTCTAAGTTTAAGGGTCATTTTGTTCCAAAAGGAAAAAAAAATTGACTGTTTTTTTTTTTCGTGTAAATTTAGGTGTCACATTGATAAAAGTGAATGTAAATTGAAAGGAAAAACTGCTCTACCACAATATATCTATAACAATTTGATTTAATTGTTGTATATTATGACTTTGATAACGGATAATTAAAATAGGCAACAGCAAAAATTTTTGAAAAACGATCAAGTAAGAAGGCTCCATCCATCTCTCAAGCTCAAGGTAAAGATTTTGTAAAAAGTGCGCAAAAATTAAAAGCATTTTATGAAAAAACGTCAAATGAAAAGTTAATCAAACTTTTTATTCAGAGTTTTAATTTAGATTGTTTTTCTGTTAGTTTATGGACACAATAGGATATTGATGTATTTCATGAAAGAGCCAAAAAATTTTAAATTTTGTTAATACAACATGTGGAGTAATTGGAGAATTAAACAATCGTCATATATTTTACTTTGCGATCATTACACACAATGGAGAGGTTAAAACAGACCCATTCCTCTTCTTCAAATTTTAGCAGATAAACCAGATGAGCAATCATTTTCCTTGTCACTAAACCATTTTTGTAAATAATGAAAATAAAGGATGCGGCTATCAGAGAAACACCAAACCGTTAGCAGCGACATGTGATATCTCTTGGCCTATCATCAAGTCATTGCTTTTGGTACTTAATATTCTAAAACTAGGTGACTATATTGATAACTGCTACAGGTTTCCACGTGAAAATGTATTTATCAAAAAAAAGTAAATCATTTGTAATGTATGCCTGCAGCGTGTTAACAAATGTTGATAATTTAAAAGATCTTTAAGAATCTTTAAGACATCTTTTAACTGTTATTGTCTCAAAGTCAGAAAATGAAATGTTAGAGAGAAGTAAACATTGACTTGAAAATAAAAGTTTAGAATTGGATCAGGAGAAACAATTGGAAGAGACAATGATGTAGATGAAAATTCCGAACTTGAGAATTATACCGAGTTTCCTTACGCGTTTGCATCCACGTGAAGATCATCAGTTTCTGAGACGAAGCAAACGAAACCGATTCTATTCTACAAACTAGCTTGTGGGACTTTCAAAGACGTACAGCTGGCAAATGGTTAGTTATGTATATGTAACACTAAACAGCGCATTACTTGCTTCTGTACAAAGTACATGTAAGAAAAAAGTGATTTATTTCCTATATATAGTGGACCCAAGCTTTAATAAAAAAATAACAAGATGAATTATTCTTATTGTCATGTAATATTATTACTCTTTAGGCAGGTATTGAAAATCTCTGTTTGATTATTATTATCATTATTTTTTTTTTTTTTTTGGGTGGAGGAGACCTTCTTCTAAAGGAAAAACTGCATTTATTATGCCTTGCAGTAAATTTAATTCACAAAAATATAATAAGAATAAGAAATAATAAACTATGTAAAGGGGCCTTTCTGCACGTATTACTTTCCGTAGATTATAGCACTGAGGCGATAAGTTATACAAATTAGAAACTAATGATAACATTGTCAACTGATGATGACAAAAAAAAAAAAATTAAAAGGTGAATTGTGGGTAAAGGTCCAGTTTAAAATAACCAAGAGTATGCAAAATAATAATATTTAAATACATTAGATGTAGTTGAAAATTTAGAAATTGAATACCTGGGCTCTTAACCATATTTTTTTTTTCTTTTTTCAACCCATTCCACTCTGATGCTTTAGAAAAATATATCATTGTTAATATAGTAGGTTTGGCGTGTCTCTGACCTGATGCGTAGCAACCTGGGGAGACATTGTAAAAGTAATTCCTATAAAAATTGGTATAATAAATATGCTTCACTGCCGTGCATCAAAAATGTTACCGGAACACAGGGGCTAATAGATAAGCATAACGATTTGTTAAAGCACATTTATTTCGATAAAAAGAATGTGCGTTGTCTCTTAAATATCATTAGTATCGTTTTCAAGCACCATTATTTCATATTACTCAACATGAAACTGTTAAATCATGTCGTGGAGGAGCTTGGCTTGGTTTAATGTTAGTTGCGGGACTTTCTACCGTAGTTAATTGAAGTAATAGTTGTATTTGTGCTTGCCTTTTCCAACCTTTCTTGTAGACCTCTATGGGGATGTGTCGTTGCTCCCAGAATTATAACTAAATCTACTGACGAGATTAAATTACTTTCTATTTTGCATGGTTTTAATGTTAAGGCTGGGGAGACCTACCAACTAAATCACTTTATTCCATATATTTTTGTGCCCAAAAGAGGTTTTAAAGAAAGCCAACTGCTGCTGGTGTGTCTAACCAGAAAAAGCCTAAAATTTGATGAGTGTTATAGTTCCCTGGTTTGGCATCGATATGCTCGTAAACCGATAGTATTCTATTGAGTTTTATGGGACCCTGACGTGGAATTGATTTGCTCTTACACCCTGTGTGTTTTATTGTGTGTTATGGGTCCTTGGTGCAGTATTAATTTGATTGCAAACCCTGTTAGTCAGGGATTTGGGTCAAAACTTCGGGAAAAAAATTGTAACAAGCTGGAAATTTCAGAAAGTGTTTGTTAATATGTGTGTGTAATAACATCAAAAGTCTGCTAAAGTTTACTGTTTTTCATGTGAGTGGGAAGGAACCTTTTCGTGGATCAAATGCTTATCTAAAATTAAATAATAAAAAATCTGATATTTAGTTTTATTACTAACACCTTCCTTGACTGTTTATTTAACAAATGTAGTATATTGTATTGTCATTAATGGAAACGAATTATTGTAATTTGATTGTTTCAGTTTGTAGATGGCAGAAGTTTGGCTATAAATTTTCTTGCTATTATCCAGTTGTCAGCAATGGGAATAAAAATCGGACACATCGACAGGGAGACCTTGACGTGCGTGAATAGCTTGCAAGAAAGCATCCAGTTGCTTGAAAACTTATTGTACTTAGTTTAGATAATATCTTTATTAATATATAACATATGAAAATGTTAAAAGCTGAGTAAGGTTTTTTCCTCTTCTGTTCCCTTACATTCAAATTAATAACTATTCGTTAATTAACCAACCATAGCCAATCTAGACACATCCATAAATCAAAACTTTTCCGTTTCGCCCAACCATGATAGGCGTTTCTGGGCGGAAAAGGAGGGCGTAGGAAGGAGAGAATGGGAAGGGTAGAGGGGTGATTAATATGAAAATAAATATTTCAACCGACTTGAAAAATACCCTAGATTCGCCCAACCAATGTCAATATAAAATTTTATGTCAAAATGTTCAGAATAATAATATTTGAAAATTTGATATTGTAATGTAGCAATTAATCGAGCAACAACAGCAAGAAAAACAAAACAGAAGAACTGTCAATAAAACTGGAGTAATCTATTCATTTATCAGGTCATATTATTAACCTCTATTTCAATTTTATTTTCTTTCCGTACAAATATTTTCAAAAATTTTATTGATAGCGGAAAAAATAGGAGAAACGTTAGGATGAAGCAACCAAATTCTGAATCCCAAAAAGTAGAAGAAAAAACAGAAAAAGCTCAATTTGGCTTCAAACAAAGTTGATTTTTTTGAAAAATACTTTTCAAATGGTTTACCTTTTTGCTGTTTAGGACTCATGATAGCTTACAATTTTGAGCTATTTTGGTCTCATTTTTGATGACCTACAGTAAAATTTTGATGACCCTGTACATAATTTTTTGTATTTGAAAACTGCTGTAATAAAGAAGTCTGGCCTTTTTTAAAGAGATTATGGGGCAGTTTTTATCTCACATTTTGCAAATAAAAAAAAATAAAGTTTTAAATATTATTTACTGCATAATGGGAAGTAAAAAGATAAGACTTTAAGTTGACTAAAAAGGGATGACTCTTCGCAAAAATTGGGAAAGATTTTTTTGAATTGCGTGCCCCAAATGACAAAACATTTGCTTTACTGTTATTTTTGGAAAAAAAAAATTTTTTTTTTTTTTGTTTCTCGTAAAGTAGTGTTTACTGACGTAAAATTTGATGCCAGTTGTTATTATTTATTTACATTGACTAGAGTAATTTACTTTTATTGTATATATTTTACACAGAAGCACGTACTTCTCAATTTAAATACCATAGCTACTTGACTAAATTTACTGGCATACCTAAAACTTTATAAGCTAAATTATCGTTTTTTTTGTAACAAAATACAGCAAATACATGACTGATTTCAGCGAATGAGTTCTATGAGTGAGTAAGGTATTACAAACAGAAAACGCCAGTTAGAGAACGCAGATGGAAAGAAAGACATGTGCGAACGAATTTAAATAACTTTTTCGGCTTCACTGGGAGTTCAATAATTTTGTTGAAAAATACGACTTTTCAAGAAACTGGATATTTATTTCTTATTCTTATTCTGATTTTAGGTCATTTATTGCTTTTTTTATTCGACATCAAGCCAAAAAATATTCTTAATTAGAAAAAAAAAATCTGTTTAAATATCGCTAGGCTGAAAAAAAAGGGATCAACTGTTACAATAAAAAAAAAAACAACCACAATTGAACCTGTTGAGAAAGATTTACCTACTTCCATATATTTTTTTTTCAATTTTTTTTAAAAGCATTAGGTTCTTGGTAAGAAAAAAAATTACTGTAAAATCCTGATGCTAAATTTTACATATAAAATTTAAGTTTTCATTCTTCACTTTTTTCTTTCGACTTGGATGCTTTTTTCTATTTTACAGGTGTTATTAAAATTTAATTTGGTCAATAATTAAGAAGACTTAAGAATAAATTTTCTATTTTAATAAATAGAATTGGATTAGATTATCCATAAAGTAGTATCAAAGCACTTCATGAACCTATTGTGAACAGGGAAGTATAAGATTTGGTAGAGTGAGTTTTCTCTGTGGGTTTTCAGCAAAAACAGCCTATTTTCTTCGCGTCAATATTTAGGAATGCGACTTATCTATCCAAGTAACGAAAGAGATCTAAATCTAAACCCATCGACTTAACGAGGAGCGAGTAAAAAGTATCATTGTCAAACATAAAACCCATAGACGTAACGATGAACTAGTACATAAACTCCTTATCAAAATAAAAATATTATTCTCTATAACAAAAAAAAAAAAAAATGTTTTTATGAGAAAATCTACTATAACGAATTTACGCAATAAATAAGGATTTAGTCGAATTTGATTTACTGCCAAGTCAGCAAAAAACTTCTTTAAAGCTATCAGTGGTAAATCTAAATACGTCGAGGTTTTATTTTCACTAATTTTTTTAATGTTTATCTATTCATGGAAATGGTTATGCACAGTTGTGAATGAGAAATAATGGTACATTTTCATTCGTGGTTATTAATTAAACACACACACAAGGACAAAACACACAAACATACGCACACACATAAAACGATAGTTTAAAAATAAAGTTAACTATACCATTATTTCTTCATTGCACCGAGAAAATCTCCGTATGACCAGGGTTTGGGTGTAAGAAAATTTTTATCAGCGGAGAACTGCATGACAAGGAGCAAAGAAAATAGAAATCTATTATATCACTTATTTTATGCATTAAAACTAAACTGACATGTACACAACGGTCCATGCCTTGATTATCTTCAAAAAAAAGTTACTTCAACAAACTTTTCCGCATAGCTTTTTTTAAAACTTCCAGTGCATAATCTACTGGAATGTTTAATCTTTTAACGTGGTAATTTTGAACATGGTTTACAGGGTAGTGCTTAAAATTAACACGTTTAACAGGTAGATGTAGGAAAGGTTGCTGCATCCTTTGCTCATCTAAACCTTCAACTTCAATGCGTTTACTGCTTAAATTGGAATTGTTGGAATCGTCTTCAGATTCTTCTTTCCCAACACGCGGGGGTCTATTATTCTTGTAGTGAGTGTCATAATCTTGAAACGCTTCTTGTATTAAATTTGATAAAGAGCGATCATCAACTAAACCTTCCTCAGTCTCCAAAGTAAATGCGACATTGACAGCGTTTAGAAGAATCGTTAAGAAGAGAAACAAAATGATCTTTTGATTGAAGATCATTTTAAAACATATCTAAACAAAATTAATATTTTCGTTTTTTTAAAGGAAACTAAAACCTCTAATACATTATAAAGTTTTTTCTCTTAAACCATATTGAAAATTAAATCTACAAGAGCCCAATTAAGCGAATTTGAGTCTATTGGTTAGGATAATTATTTGCTAAATATTTGTTTTATAAATGCTTCTGCTGAATGAACATTGAATCCCGGGTGCTAGGAAAATGTGGTGAACTACTTATAAATGAAGGACACGACCGAATAACATTATCCAAACTTTTACCCTATTAAGAAATTTTAAACCATAGTTAAGGGTAAAGACTGTTAAAATAATATCATAAAAAGTTTAACAGTAAATTTTTTTGGAAAATAAATAAAATGTTTTTTATCGTCTACGCGTCGATTAAATTTTTTTCCAGACCACTCACAAAATATGAGCGAAATGGTGCTTTGATTTAATTTTTGAAATTACCAAAAAATATAGCAGTATTGCATCATTCAACAGCAGGAGAAAATCAAGAACATCGTCACAGATTTTGCCCGCATACTGCAGATTGTTGGTTAAGTACTGAAGTGGCAAAATTACTGGGAAGAAAATTCATAAACAGAACATCATAATTGACAAAGCTGTATCTTTTCTGATTGCTCCAGTATTCTCTCATAGAGATCTTAGTAAGGAAGAGTTACTTTCTAAATGCCGATGAGATGCAAAACATTAGCGAGTCTTTGAAAAACTTAATATGGACGCGGTGCCCTAAAAGAGTTTATGTTGGAAAAAGCGTCTTTAAAAAGAATCGTTTTCCGACAAACTGATGTTTTGCGAAATTATCAAGAAAAAGACAAGCAGTTATTTGAAAAGGGTACCATGACAAACATGAAGCTGAGGAAAGAGGAACATGTGTAAGTGGAGTGTTAAATTACGTTCATACTGTATTTATCTATAATTTTAGTTTTTAATTTTTTTGCTGAATTTTCTTTCTTTTTCTCAGAATTCACTTTTTGCAAGGTTTTTGTCTTCTTAACAAAGATAACTTTTGAACGGATGATGGGTTTAAGCTCAAACTTTCAGGAGTCTTTCTTTGATATGCTAATTTTTAAAAATTGACTTTCTATCTGGCAGCGTTGCTTTTTTCAGTTTTTTCGAGTTTGAGGGATATCCTTGTAATTTTTTAGGCGAAAAAAGCCCTGTCATATGTGCATAATTAGCGATGTCATAGGTAAAATTTTTCAAAATTGTATTAATTACATAAATGTAAAGGACATTGAGATTATTTCATTTTTGGAAAAAAAGGCTTTTTACCCTGAGATAAAATCATGGGAATTGGTCGAGGAAAAAGATTCGGTCAGCATTCTTTTTTCTTTTTGTTTACGAAATTTTCTTAATAAAAAATTTGTTCCATCTTTTTTTACGCAAATAACTATCTATTTGTAATATCATTTTGCATTTTAAATTCATATTAAAGAAGCTCTAAATGCTACTGCAAAATATGAATGGATGTAAAAGTCCCCTAAATCTCACTGCATTTTAATTTTTAATGAAAAAGGTTTTTACGAGAAACTAACTTCGTTAAATGAGTAATTTTATTAATTATTGTTAAATATTAAAAAATTTTAAAAATTCAAAATTTTTTGGAAAATTTTACACAGATCTTTCCTTCAAACTACAAGAATAGATAGAATATGATAGTTAAAGCCTAAAAAAAGTCAGTACCTTACATTCCTATTTAGCTATATTATGCTATTTACGCATTTTTTCTGTTTTCATATTTGCAAAGCTCTGTTCTCTCCAGCGTGCAAAAAAAGATGACATCACTGTTATAATAGCATATTTCTTAAAATATTTCACCTGCTGACTAAACTGACAATAGAAATTTTTAAAAATGCGAGAAAAAAAAATTCTAGAAATATCTTACCCGTTTAATCTAGAGATCGCTGACACTAATCAAGTTTTCTTCTCCTTTAAGTGAAAAAAAAGAATGGAAACTGCAGTAGTAATAAGAATAAGTTAACAAAGAATCAATTTCTACTAATACAAACATATTTAAATTCTTTACTTTTTTAATATAAACCCATCGTACTCAAAGAAATATTTAAAAGCTCCAAAGATATCAGTGGGAACATCGCATATGTTGCATATTATAACCTTCCTTCTAATGCAAAAATTTGTTTTTAAAAAAACTTATTACTTCATCATTTTAAAGATGCAAAAGACTTTTTGCGGGAATTAAATTGCACAATTAATCAGCGTCTCTTGGTTTGCTGAGAACTTTTTGTGATATCGCTAAAAATGATATATGAAATACTACACCCTCAAGTAAAAAAAATTTCAAAAACGGTATAAATCTTTATGAGCATAACAAATGAGGTATTCATTTGGGTAAATAATTTTTGCAAAATGACAAAATATAATCTACGGAATCCATCAAACGTCTCCTCTCTAATAAAAACACCCTGTGTTTAAATTTTTAAACACCGCCGTTGAAACAATACTTCTGTAAAATATAAAAGCCCCTCGATTCAATTTTCCATTTACACCAATTCAATTTTTGATATTTTTAAAGAACTTCAGCGATAAACTTATGAATTCGTTATTAGTATGATGGTAAAAATTCGGTGTTTTTGTAAGTTGGTAAAATTAAACCAAAATTGTTCAATTAAAAGCCTTTTCAATTATCGCCCCTTCAAGATAATATATACATATCCATTATTTAATAAATATAGCACTCGCTCCTTTTTTAAATAAACATTCTGAGGTACGGGTTGGCTGGTAATACTTAGAACTTTGCGATATTTGAAAATCAGCTGTTTAGTATGATGAACCGCTATTTGATAACAGTGCATTGAATCTGGAACATCATATTTATATCGCTGAACTCTACGGATTACAAATAAAGCACACTTTGAAGAGATCAGGATTTTGTGATTTATGCGTTGCTTGCGAGCCGTAGCATGGTAAAAGAAAAAGAGGCGTTAACCAGAGAAAAAAAAGTTAACACGATTCTTTCTTTATGATTACCAAATAGCGATAATCTTGTATTGTTCCAAAATAATATCATAAGTTTTTTCCAAACCCACAAAAAAAAAAAAATAAAATTATTGTAATTTAAAAAATTCCTTGTTTAGTAAATCTGAAATCCGTTTTTAATCCGATTTTGGTTAAGAAAATGACTTTTGCAGCATGTGATAAATGTGAATTTGTGCTAAAAGTCGCAGATAATATGGCTGTTATTGTAGCAATCTCTGCAGCGTGTGATGATTAACTTAGCCTTTTTTGTAAAATATAGAGTCTAGACAGGCCTTTATGATAAATAAAAGTAAACAAAACAATATACAACAGAACAGATTAAACAAGAAAACAGTCTGAGTTTTAGTTTTTCCCAATACACAGCAGCGTCCTACCTAACTTGCTGCAACGGCTGTTTACGAGTCTTTATTTTAATTGTATTTAACCTTTTAGGTTTAAAAATTTAACTCCAATAAATATTGATAACAAACAAAATTTTTTTTTACGAATTTTAAGATGTAAATAAATAAGTATAATTTGAATTAAATATCGAATCACTCAAACCCAATCTGGTAAATCAGTGACAGTGTTCTACAAGTCTTAAAGTTTTCTTAAATTTGTTATTTCTGATTTGAGCAATTATTATTAAAAGAAAATTTTTTCATTTCTTTGATGAAAATTAGTCGTTTAATTTCATTTTACAACACAGTAACAAAATTAGAAAATTTAATGTTCGAAAGCTTTGTATATTGAACTGGATTTAATTATTTCATGGGTAGCAAAATTTGAATTTTAGATCAACCAATCTAAAAAGGAATTCAGACTCCAACAATAATAGGAACAGGTTAGGTTAGCACAGGTTCCAAAAATCTTCGGTGAACGGTTAAACTCTAAAGATCCTGGGCACTAAAAAACTACACCGTAGGGGTTTCATGTCTTAAAAGATCCTTGCAGGAAAGAAAGCAGCTTATTGGAAAAAGTTTGACGAGTTTGTTGCAAAGTTCCAAACTGAAACTGTTTAAATTCATTACGTCAGGTTCCTCAAATATTGGGCTATATGTGCCCAAAATTTACTAAGATATTTAAAGACTCGTTGAGAGCAATGCAAAAAACTCAAAGAATTCAAACAGAAGGTAGTCAATGATTGTCTTAAGATTACTAATCTTTGTTCCAATTCATTTAAACTGCACTTCGAATTTATATGTTAAGTTCGCATTTTAAAAAAGACTGGCAGTTTATTACTATGAAGATGGCTCAGTCACGACAAGAAAACTTGGCAATAGCTTAGAAAATAACTAACTCCTAAAATTAAACCGTTTTTGGCTAAAGCCTGACATGGTTGATCAGAGAAAGGTGGTTCTAAATTGAATTTGGTAGCTATTGACAACAATATATTCAAAGGACTGACAATTGTTAAGAAATAGATGAGCAAAACGAAAGTCGATGATACACAAGCATTAATCCTCTAAATCTTGAATTACATCAAAATATCTAATTTCGTAATTTATATGCCTGAAAAGTCTTAAAAAACAAACGTCTCGGTAAATCGCTCTATTTCTTACCACTTTCGCTTTATAGTGGAATTTCTTGCATCGATTAAAGTTTTTTTCCAGTAAATAATAAAAAGGTCCATTAACCTGGTGAACTTATCACAAGTAGTTACAAAATTTTTTCAATCTATTTATTATTAATTTACACACTCATATATAAAATAATACAGCTAATAATAATAATAATAATAAAAAATATATAAATTACAATTTTACTATAAAATATTAAAAGCCAGATTTACTTAAAGTTACTAAAATCCATCTTGAGTTTTATTTGCGGAACTAACACATCTTTACCGACAGAAGGGCTTCTTGTTTTAATTGTTTGGTTAGCTTTTATTCCAGCTGTAAGTTTATCTTTTAGTTGAGGAGATTCAGCCATGGTTGCTTTAAACGCAGCAGGGTATAAAGGACCAGTAGCTGTAAGTCTTTGTATGCAAAATTCGTGCAAAGATCTTGAAAAACTATTCGCCATGCCAAGACTGCTCGCATCATGCAGAAGCTCTACAAGGACTGGAACGTATATCGACATTACACTAGAACCTATGAGAAAAGAGATCAGTAATAAGCAACTGTGATATATTTGGAAGCTAACATTTGACAAATTTATTAGCAGGAAGAAAGGATAGTGTCTACCTAGAACACACATACAATAAAGGGATATACTGAGTGCTTAATCCTTCCTCTAAAATTATTGAAATCTTTAGCAGGTATCAAAAAAATTAATGGAGATTCTAAGGACTTTTTTTATCGTGTCTAATTTTATCAATCAGAAATATTGAAAATTATATTTCCTAACATAATCCAAAATTTAAACATAATTGAAGGGAAATTTACAATTTTTTCAAAGATAATAAATCCTAGCAAAATCCATGGTTTCAGCAAAATCAGTGCGTAACTTTTTGAGAAATTTTATTTGATCGAATTTAAGTTTTAATGTTATTAACTGTTCAAAAGCTTAGAAACAATTAAACAAGGAGGAATTTTGACACTGATATCAAAATGGCCAATTAGTTGTAGTTGTTCCCCTAAGGTATCACATGATATCCCAAAATACTGAAAACTTACGTTTATCTTCATCTACCTTAGCCAGTATTAGCTCTAATAGATAGGTACTTTCTTTGCAGCATGATATTTCAACATCAGAAGAAGGGTTTCTCAATTGCACATTTTCCAGAACTGCTACCACCCGTGGAACGCATGCGTGGATAAAAGAAACTGATAAATCGGTTGCAGGTGATTTTATAATATTCATCACAATTTTAATGACTGGTAAACGAAGCTGGAAAAACAAGCAATGCCACAAGTAAGATTTATTTTGAGTTATTATAGAACAAGCCTTTAATTCTTTGTTATTTGCCAATCCTACTACCTGAAAAATTTTCTTATTAATCCAATGTTCACTAAAAATTAAATACTAACAACCTAACTGGTCAATTATAGACACACATTTAACACAGGACCTTTTTATAAAGTAAAATCTCAACCTACTGTTTTTTTATTAAAAAAAATATCTTAACAGTTTAAAGTCGTTAACTCTTAGGTCAGAAATAAAAAAAACTTTTAAATTTAAATTTTAGTAATTCTAAACCATCTAGAATTATCGTACTAGCACAAATATTGAAATAACTTGTGACTATTTGTCACCTATTTAGTTTGAAATCAAAAAAAATCATAAAAAATGCTATTTGCTCCATGACCTATATTTTTATACTCAAATATTTTAGGCCAGCCATTTTAAAGTTGATTTCTTTTGTGTCACTGTGCCAAAAAAAGCCAGCTAGGCTGGCAAAAAGAGCCTTTGAGGTAGTTTTTATATTTCAATATAAAGATTTTTATATCTATTTTTAAAATTTGTGTTTCTAGAAAACAAAGGCGTGTCATCAATATAAAGAAAAATCTATGTCCAGAAATGGAACAAACCTTGGCGGATGATTTTTCGATGACATCAGCAAATATTTGGGTGCAAGAAGTAAGTAAAGAAGTATTAGCAATATCATTGGAAGCATACATTAGAAAAGTTGATATCAGAACCAACATGTCTTCCCATACTACAAAAACAACTTCTGGATCAGTATATGGTCTGCATTTTGATGTGGTCTGTATTATTGAATATAAGCAGCTGAAAATAAACAAAAAGATGAGTTTGAAACGCATCATTGTGAAGGTCATTCATACACCTAGTTGATGAAAAGTATTGTTAAATCTTATTTGTCTTAAGATTTTTAAAGTAAGATTTGGCTGATAGACATAATTTCTGACAGATGACATACATTTTTTACCAATAGTTACTGAAGTTAATTTAAAAGTCTATTCTTTTTGTATAACTGTTTTAATGA